>CM070603.1:9132882-9311717 GCA_036346395.1 Hsuehochloa calcarea
GAATAACTTATGCATGCATTCTAAATTCTGTATTGGGTGTAATTTGCGAGCACAGTTGTAGTGCTCACTCTTGCTGAATATTATTATTCAGGAGAAGACTGCTATCCGGAAGGTGAGGAGCGGGGCGATTAGGCGGCGACCTCCGCAGGCGATTGCACTCGTGGCGATCGTGTGGCTTACCATTATATTTTGCTTCCGCTTAATGTTTTATTTGGCCTCCGGCCCCAGTTGTAATAAACTCTATGGTTATTAAACAAACACGCTAGATATGTTTGTGATAACATTTTTGTGACTGTGTACACTGGAAATCCTGGACTAGTGTATGAACACAGAGAATTCGGGATCTTTCGTTCCCGGGTTCGACAAAAGTGGTATCAGAGCCATATCGACTGTAGGTCGTGACCTAGAAGGAAATCAGACCCTTAAGGATTTATTTTGAAAATAACTTGGTCTTCTGGAGTCATTTCTCAACTTTTCTCTTGGAAAATATTTATTAACTCATCTTCTTTCAAAAATTGTAGATGGCTGAAGTTCTAAATGCCATTTCCCATGGTATTTTTGCTGGTCATTGGGCCGCCGTTCTCTGGAAGATGATGCAGCACTTGGACTTTGAAGAAAGACCGACGTATCAAGGATACAAGTATAAGGTGGGAAATCAGGATCGGTGGAGGGTAGAGGTGATCCTCTACTCCAATCTATCGCCGAACACAGACTTCCACATCTTCGATGCCCCAATGCGACGAGACACTTTCGCCGAAGGCATCCAGGATGCAGCCACGGAAGCCACCCGCCGACTTCGCTACATCTACGATCACCGCCTCAACGGCACTGGGTTCCACTATTACCCAATGCACATCCCAACCCAGCATGATAGTACCTTCTGCTCAACTAGAGATGAAGACTGTCCCGATCTCACACATCAGGTGAATCTGGCCAGAGCCATGGATTATGCCTACGGGAATACACTAGATGAGTTGTCTCTCATACAAGTGAAATTACAAGACGCAGAAGAAAAGTTGAAGACTGCAGAAAAGGAACTGGCCTACTACAAGGAAGGCGAGGCTAGTTCTAGTGAGCCAGATTATACCCCAGTAACACCATAGATTTGTCCTTAAATTTTCCTTTAGTTGCGAATTATGAGCTACAATACCTTTGTGGTAGCCATAATGAATTAATAAAATAAAATAAATTATTTTGCCGAAATGTTCTTGCCTTGCGTTTGTTGATTTTGGGCTATTTTAGACCTATACCCTTAGAAATTCCTGTCTCTCTTGTCTAATCTATGAAGAGTCCATCAGATGGTGACCACCCTTGCACGGAAGTGTCGGCGCGGAGGGCAAGGAAATGAGAATGCTGATTATCAAGAAAACCCAGTTCAACAGCCACCACCTCCTCCAACTGAAGCCCCCGACTGGCGCCAAATGATGGCCAATCAGACTCATCTGATTGAGTTACTAGCCCTGTCCCTCCACAACAACCAGAGTACTCAAGCGTCAGCAACTTATCATGCTCCTCCACCGGCCAGAGTGACTTTGTCAGAGTTCATGAGGATGCGTCCGCCGACGTTTTCTAGTAGCACGGAACCCATGGACGCAGATGATTGGCTCAGGGCTATTGGTAAGAAGCTGGATATTGCTCAATGCACAGATCGTGAGAGAGTTTTGTTTGCCTCTCATCAGTTGATTGGCCCCGCATCAGAATGGTGGGATAACTTCAGCATGTCCCATGCTAATGCACAAGAAATCACTTGGGATGGGTTCATGCAAGCTTTCCGCCGATCTCACATTCCATCTGGCATGATTACACTGAAGAAGAAGGAGTTTCGCTCTCTTCGCCAAGGAAACCGTTCAGTCGGCGAGTATCTGCATAAGTTTAACCAACTTGCTCGCTATGCCCCCGAGGATGTAGCCAGAGATGAAGACCGGCAAGAGCGATTTCTGGAAGGGTTGAATGACGAACTCTCTGTTCGTTTAATTTCTCAGGATTTCACCGACTTTCAGCAGTTGGTAAATAAGGCCATACGCCAGGAAGGCAAACATCAAGAAATGGAGAATCGTAAGCGGAGGATGGCAGCTCAGAATTTTAACTCAGGAGGACTGCCCAAGCCTCATTTCACTCAGTCTCAGCCACCTCAGCGTGGAAGATTCCAGTCTACTACACCAAGAGTTCCAACCCCAGGTTCACGCCCAAATACTCCCGGATTCCGTAGTACTTCATCTGGAGGTCAGTTCCAGCAGAAGCCAGCTATTTCCACAGTAGGAATCACTTGCTTTCACTGCAACGAGTTGGGTCACTATGCCAATAAGTGTCCCAAGAAGCGTGACGCCACCCCATCAAGCCAACACCCGAGCTTGGTCTCGGGGTCCCTCAAGACCAGCTGGTCAGTTCATGAAGGGACGTGTGAATCACGTCACCGCAGAGGAAGCCTATGCAGCACCAGACATTGTCCTCGGTACGTTCCTTGTCAACTCAGTACCAGCATCAGTTCTATTTGATTCGGGAGCTTCACATTCTTTTGTGTCAAATAAGTTTCTGGAAAAGTATGGGTTATCTACCTCCCCCTTAGTTAAGCCCATGTTAATCCATTCCCCGGGCTCAGAAATGAGAGCTAGTTTCTTTTGTCCAAACCTTACCTTGGAAATCTCTGGAGTAACTTTCTCGGCAAACTTAATAGTCTTGCGTTCGCAAGGATTGGACGTAATTCTTGGAATGGACTGGCTTGCCAAAAATCAAGGTAGGATAGATTGTGCTAGTAGATCTATCAACCTCACCAATGAACAAGGGATTTCAGTAGAGTTCCGACCCAAGACTTCTATGGGAAGAAGTCCTATCTTGACCAGTTTAAAGGAAGTAAAACAGGAAGATATACCCGTGGTACAAGAATATCCATATGTTTTTCCGGAGGACTTACCTGGTATGCCACCGGACCGGGACATAATATTTTTAATTGACTTAGTCCCAGGGACTGCTCCAATTTCGAAGCGACCCTACAGAATGCCAGCCAATGATCTAGCAGAGTTGAAAAAGCAGATCGAAGAACTTCAGAGTAAAGGTTACATTCAACCGAGTTCATCACCTTGGGGAGCTCCAATACTATTTGTTAAAAAGAAAGACAATGGTATGAGAATGTGTGTGGACTATAGATCACTCAACGAGGTAACAATCAAAAACAGGTACCCGTTACCTAGGATAGATGATCTGTTTGATCAAATTAAAGGAGCCAGTATTTTCTCCAAGATTGATTTAAGGTCAGGCTACCATCAGTTAAAAATCAGACCGGAAGATATTCCGAAGACAGCCTTCACCACCAGATATGGACTGTACGAGTTCACAGTGATGTCATTTGGACTAACAAATGCCCCTGCTTATTTCATGAATATGATGAACAAAGTGTTCATGGAATTCTTGGATAAGTTTGTGGTGGTATTCATAGATGATATTCTCATCTACTCAAGAGATGTGGAAGAGCATGAAAAACATCTCAGAATTATTTTGGACAAACTCCGAGAACACCAACTTTATGCCACACTCAGCAAAACTGAATTTTGGCTGAGTCAAGTGGCTTTTCTTGGACACATTGTGTCAGCAGGAGGAGTTGCAGTAGACCCCTCAAAGGTTGAAGCGATGATGGATTGGAAGCAACCCAAGTCTGTCACAGAAGTAAGAAGTTTTCTCGGATTAGCTGGGTACTACCGCAGATTCATTGAAAATTTCTCCAAGATTGCCAAACCCATGACTCAACTTTTGAAGAAGGAAAAGAAATTTGAATGGACCAGTGCATATGAACATAGTTTCCAAGAGCTGAAGAAAAGACTAGTCTCTGCACCAGTGCTAGTCTTACCAGATATACATAAGGATTTTGAAGTTTTCAGATGCATCCGCGAGGCTAGGATGTGTACTGATGCAGGAAGGAAAGGTCGTGGCTTATGCATCTCGTCAGTTAAGGCCACATGAAGGAAATTATCCAACTCATGATCTAGAGTTAGCGGCAATCGTGCACGCTTTAAAAATCTGGCGGCATTATCTCATTGGTAACCGCTGTGAGATTTTCACAGATCATAAGAGTCTGAAATATATCTTCACCCAGTCAGATCTTAATCTCAGGCAAAGAAGATGGTTAGAGCTGATAAAGAATTATAACCTTGGAATTCATTATCACCCGGGTAAAGCCAATGTGGTAGCAGATGCTCTGAGTAGGAAAGCATACTGCAACACGGTGTTAATTCAAGAAAATCAACCAGAATTGTATGAAGAATCAAGCATCCAACTCGAAATTGTCACCAAGGTCAGATCAACACAAGGAAGTCCAACCAACCATACAAGGTCAGATCAGAGAGAAACATCTAGAAGACGACGACATCAAAGAAATTATGAAGAACATGAGAAGAGGCAAAGCCCCAGGATTTTCTGAGGACGAGCAAGGCACAGTATGATTTGGCAACCGATCGTGTACCTAATCATCATGAAACAAGACAACCGATTCGAAGAAGCTCATGAATCACCTTACTCTATCCATCCCAGAGTACCAATATGTACCAGATTTGAAGGAAAAGTATTGGTGGGTCAAGATGAAGCGAGAGATCGCTGAGTTTGTTGCACGCCAGATGTATGTCGGCGTGTTAAGGCAGAGCATCGAGACTCGCGGATTGTTACAACCATTACCAATTCCCGAGTGGAAATGGGAGGAGATTGGTATGGATTTTATCACCGACTACCTAGGACCCAATCAAAGTTGTGATTCCATTTGGGTGATAATTGACCGATTAACAAAAGTGGCTCATTTTATTCCATCAAGACCACTTACGAAGCAATAAGTTAGCGTAATTGTACATGGCCAGATCGTCTGTCTACATGGTATACCCAAGAAAATTGTGTCCGATGAGGTTCACAGCTTCACATCAAAATTTTGGCAGTGTCTACATGAAGCTTTGGGAACCAGACTCAACTTCAGCACAGCATATCATCCCCAAACAGATGGCCAGACCGAACGTGTAAATCAGGTCCTAGAGGATATGCTTCGAGCTTGTGCTATAGATTACGGAAGAAGCTGGGATAAGAATTTACCCTATGCGAATTTTCCTACAACAACAGCCTTTCAAGCTAGTCTCGCAGATGTCGCCATTCAAGCATTGTATGGTAGAAAGTGTAGAACCCTCTCCTTTGGGATCAAGTAGGAGAACATCAATTCTTCGGACCAGAATTGATAAAAGAAGCTGAAAGTAAGGTAAAAGCAATAAGAGAACGTCTGAAAGTAGCTCAATCACGACAAAAGAGTTATGCCGATAATCGTCGGAGAGAACTATCCTTCGAGATGGGAGATTTTGTCTACCTCAGAGTAACTCCACTCCGAGGAGTGAGGAGATTTCAGACTAAAGGAAAACTAGCACCCAGATTTGTCGGACCCTATAAGATTTTGGCAAAAAGAGGTGAAGTTGCTTATCGCTTGGAACTACCAAGATCTCTCACGCCGGTTCACAATGTCTTCCATGTATCCCAGTTAAAGAAATATCTCAGAGTGCCAACAGAAGAAACACCGCTCGAGAACATCGATCTTCAGGAAGATCTCACATATGTGGAGCAGCCAATCAAGATTCTCGATGTGGCAGAACGCGTCACTAGAAGCAAAGTCATTCGTTCTTTTAAGGTTCAGTGGAACAATCATTCAGAAGAAGAAGCTACCTGGGAGCGAGAAGAAATTTTAAGAGCCGAGTATCCCCACCTCTTTGCTAACCCCAATCAATCTCTGGTCGAGATTCCCTTTAAGGGGGTAGGTTTGTAATAGCCCAAAATTTCAATTTCAGTTGAAAATAAGACTTTAATTATTTTTGTGGATTTTCTGGAAATTTTATAAGCTTTCCCCTAAGTATTTTAAAGCTAAAATAATTTATGTGCAAAATCTATTACCAACTAAAAGTTGGAATTATTTTATTTAAGTCCAGAATGCCTCATAGAATTTCTGTGAATTTTCTCAAAATTTTTGGACTTTATTTACTATTTTCTAATGCCTATTTGAATTTCTGAAATTAAATCAATTGAAAAAGATTTAAAAATTCTTTGCAACAAGATCGGGCCGAAGCCCAAAGACTGCACGCCCCGCCCAATCCTCCTCGCGCTTTGACACGCGGGCCGTCCGATCGGAATCGGACGGCCGACATCAATCCATCCCGCGCCCTCTCTCCCTCTCTCTGTCTCACCGACAGGTGGGCCCCACCAGCGTCGTCTCCTTCCCCGCTTTCTTCCTCGCGCTTGCCGCCTCCCCCGCCATTATCGCGCCTCGAGCTTCGTCTCCTCCGTGATTCCTCCCCTTTACTCCCGCATTTGCGCTGCTTCAAATCGCCGTTACCGCTGCTTCATTCCCGCTTTACCCTTTCATTTCGCCGTGCGCCCCACCTCTCTCGCCGCCATTATCGCAGACACCATCTCCTCCTCCGGCCTCCTTCGCCCTATAAAGCCGCTCCCGTGCGCATTCTCCCCGCATTCCATTCCACCTACTCCAGTAACCTCGCCGCCTCTCTCGCCAGGCAATTGGAGTTTTCCCCTCGGTGGGTCAGAGCTCCTCCGCCGCCCTAGCGCCGCCTCTAGTGCCTCTCCTCCACCGGCTCCGCCACCATCAACTTCAGTGTCTCCCGGCGATTTCCGTGCGCCCCTCTTTGTCGTCTGAAGATCCCCGGAGCCCCTTCGCCACCGTGACCGAGCATCGCCGCCGCCTCTCTCCGTCGCCGACGATCTTCTGGCCACTCTCCGCCACTGTAGCGCCCTCGCATCGATGTCGCCTCGAGCATTTTGCGACTCACCGGAGCTCGCCGGCCGCTGTCACGGCACCATTGGAACCCGAGCGCCTCCCCTCTCCGGCGCCGACGTGGTCAGCCACCTCAGCGCCACACCAGCACCACCTCACCCCCTGCCGCGTGCGTGGCAGCCACGTGGGCGCCAGCACAACCTACCCCTCGCATTGTTGTGCACACCAAGTCCACCGTGAACTTGGAAAGCGCCATGGACTAAGTCCACGACTGTGCGGGCCCACATGTCAGTCTCTGGGAACAAGATCACGACGCATGCTTGCTCAATAATTGGAATTTTCTTTAGAAATTTAATTCGGGAAATTCGGAAATTCTGAATTTAGGATTTAATTTAGGTTTTAAACTTCCAGGAGCTCGTATTTCTTCATACAAACTCCGATTTAGGTGATTCAAATTTCTAAATTTGTATAAAATCAAGATCTAGCTAACTAAGCCAAAATTATTTAATTTGGAGTTAATTTGTATTTTTATTTTAATTTATTTGAGTTCTTTTGAATTCTGTTTGAATTTGGATTATTCTCGCGTATAGATTTTGACGACTCCGGAGAGCTTGACCCTATTGAAGAAGTAGAATAACAAGATTTTGAAAAAGGAAAGTTACACCATTGACCATTTTGCCCCCAATATTTAAAATTACTTAATTTCTGTTTTAATTTTTATTGCATGCATAATTGTATTTAATTATTTTAAATTCCTGTTTTAAATACTTAATTATTCCAATTCCTTTGTATAGCCACATTTGAATGTTGTATTACCAATTCCTTGTCACCTTAGTCAAATGAATTTAAAAATAAATATATGCTTAGCAAATGCTTAGACCAGGAAATATTTGATTTTGGAAGAATTTAGCCAAGACTTCAAAATTTGATAAAAAGCCTATGACATTGTTATGTCATGGTGGACTTTTGCAAATGTCTTTGAAAATTATAAAAATAAGAGAAAATAGTTTGTACTTGGGCAAAAATGGACCGTTGGTGGGTGCAGGTTTATGCACGGGCTCGTCTGTTAGGATCGAGACCTGTGGTTTTTATTGAAAGTTGCCCAAGTAGGTTAAGGACCGGTCTTTGAGCCGCATCTTGCAAAGCTCCACCGCACTACCACATGTTCAGATGGGCGTAACTGTGCTTAATAATTTGTCTTACCTCATTATTGTTTATGCCATTTTTGTTGTGTGGGTGTCGGTTAGACTTTATTCCCACTTGGCGCAAGAGGGGGCTTCCGGCAGGTGGTTAGCCTAATGGAAGTGAAACCTTAGCGGGCATATTGGTATTGAGGTAATGCATTGGAAACGCCTTGTGATAATTGCCCAGTCACACGCCTAAGGACGCGTGTATTGGCCGACATAACGGGCAAATTATCTCGTGTGGGTAAAGTTGTACCCCTCTGCAGAGTATAAATCTATTCGAATAGCGCTGTCCACGGTCATGGACATGCTGAGCAAAGCCACTCTAAGTTAGATTTGTTTTTGGTTTTGAAATAACTTTGGACATAATTTGAGGATGGTTAATCCTTGTGGTAAAGTTGGGCGGGTAGCCTTGTGATAGGAGGGTATCCTTCACCATGTTTCATATGGAGGTTATCCACTATAAAATGATGAATTTTAAATCTGATTTTAGCTATGGAATAAAAATATGCCTTGAAACTTAGTATAAATATTTAAACCAAAAAGGCTGATTTACGCAAATAAACCCTACAACCTTTCTTTGAATAACTTATGCATGCATTCTAAATTCAGATTGGTGTAATTTATGCAGCACGCTTGTAGTGCTCACTCTTCGAATATTATTATTCAGAGAAGACTGCTATCCTAAGGTGAGGAGCGGGACGATTAGGCAATGACCTCCGCATTTATTGCCTATGGCGTATCGTGTGGCTTACCATTATATTTTGCTTCCGCTTAATGTTTTATTTGGCCTCCGGCCCCAGTTGTAATAAACTCTATGCTTATTAAATAAACACGCTGGATATGTTTGTGATAACATTTTTGTGACTGTGTACACTGGAAATCCTGGACTAGTGTATGAACACAGAGAATTCGGGATCTTTCGTTCCCGAGTTCGACAATTTCACACGAGGGGTAGATTTTCATAAAACCTTGGGAAGGGAACTGTGTGATCTAAGTCATATGGCTGTGTGAATAACTTGTTTAAACTGTGTGTATTTGTAAAATCAAATGATAACTTAATATTGTTTATTTGTTTTGAATTATGTTTTCAATCTATTATTCGTATTCAATTGCAAATGTTGTATTTCTGCAACAGAACCACCGAAGCCATTCCTTTGGAATAAGCCATCATCTATTAATTGCATTCTGTGATTTGACTTGCTAGTACGGTTGTGTACTCATACTTGGTTCAAAAAATCAACTGAAGTGGAGGATTCTTCGCTTGGATTTGAGGAGGAGTTATACGAAGGTGTTGTTCGTTAAAGGTCTTGATCCCAGTCAGTTGCCTGTGGTGAACTGATGTGATTCCACTGAAGTTTATTTCTATTCCACTGCTGCTATTTTATCTATTGTCAGCCCTGCGTGGCTCAACAAATATAAACTCGACTATAAGGTCAAAACCATTATTTTCTATTCAAATTAGTTGTTTATTATATTAATCGTCTTATGTGGATCGATATTCATCTATATTGACAGTGTGTGCACTAGCGTGATCCTGGACTAGTGCAAAATACAGAGGATCCATAATTGTATTTTTGGGTCCCAACAGAGATATGGAGAAATTAAGGGCCTCTCAAGATAGTGTGATTTCTGAGCTGGATTTTCTTAAGGCGGAGAATGTTAGTCTGTTAGCTAAATTGAAGATAGCGAGAGACACTCCTTGTTATGCTATTATTGATGCTGTTGCTATTGAGACTACTGTTTGCACCTCATGTGAGGTTAAGGACAATGCTATTAGAGAACTGTACACATTCCTCTTTGGTCTGCCTGAAACGTGAGATAGCTGTACCAACTTGAAAAATAATTTGAAGAATGTAGACCAGAAAATTGCTATGATGTATGATGCCCTGAGTGAGCCTGTTACTTCTTGTGCTAATTGTCCTAAGTTGACTACGGAACTTCAAGAAAATGGCTCAATATGTTACTAAGGCTCTTGTTAGATCACCATGCAACAATTGTGAAAAACTAAAATATGAATTGATTGCTTTGGATGAAAAATGTGTGAAAATAACTAAGGACCTACTTATAACACCCTGACTATAAGGAAGTCAAGATATCACCTACAATCACTACTCTTTAGAAGAATAACATCAAAACACATGACCAGGTTAATCAAGTAGAAAGATTATACGGAAACAAGAATTCATCATCAGGTTTAATCAATGGAATAGAAATAAACAATTCTGAGAGATAAGGTAGTTATGACCAAACTGGCTTATTACAATTCAACACAAGTCATAATTAACGACAGTAAAAGTCCTCAAAATGTTTGGTTTATGGTAGTGAGTGCATCGTGATGAACTACCATCCACAAGATCATTCTTCATTGTCATTTACCTAAATAAGACAATAAAGCAAGAATGAGCCAAAGACTCAGCAAGTAACTGTATGTAACAATCAAACATTCCATGAGCAATATATCACAATCATCATTTGAACATTTACTGGAAACGAATTTATGAATGGATGAAGTGGAATGATGCATTGAAGGAAATGGACATATTGTCGCATATATCAGATAGCAAGTGAAACACCGTCGGTGTTCACTTAAAGTAATCGTATGAAGAACGTTTCATACGACCGTCCAACGTGGCCCACATTGGAATGGTGGACTCACGTAACGTGGCCCACATTGGAATGGTGGACTCACGTACCCATTCTGGAATTGATGGGATTTTCAAGTGCCCATACTGGAATTGATGGGTCTTACAAATGTAATTATGCATGTCATGATGTGATTCCATGGAAATATTGAATAGTATTCATAAATGAAAAGAAACACATGGCAATCATCTACAAATACGAACAAATATAAACATTCATTCACACATCACATATTGCATCAGTCATAGAATACAAGTATTTGCTCACACACAGAACGGTTGGGAGGTATTTGAGATACCCCTCCACTCACCGCTTCACCGCCTACAATATAAAATAATCGAAATGAGGACAAACGAATAAGGCAATGCTACACGTGTCTTCCCACAAACTCTAGCCCAACCAACCAAACAAAAGGTTCAATTGGATCAATTTACCCAAACATTACAATTATCCCTAATCTGGCAGTTTTACTAGAAAATTCACCAATAAAAAAACGTAAGTCCAAAAGACCTGAAACCAGTGCTCATCTTTTCTTAACATAACTGGCTACAAAACTCTAGTTGATGGTAAACTCTAATTCGGCCAATACAGAGGTCTAACCATCCAATGAAAAACTATAATTACAGTCTGCCCAGAATTCAGAACAGCCCTAAAGAAAAGGCTCTAACTTTTAAACCACTGATCCCAATAAAGTGATCTTTATCAGCCTGGAAACATGGTGAAATTATCTTCAAAAACCTAGTTGGGTGGCCGACCTGCTTCTGACTCTAACTAGATCAAAACCTAGGTGCAACCGACTATACCCAGCATTTCTGACAGACAGAGCAGCACGTAGTAAAACAGTCATAACTTTTAATCTATTGTGTGAAAATTCGTGATCCAGGTGCCAAATTAAAGCTAATGAAACCAGGAACAATTATCCAGAAGACACACATGCCCAATTCGGCCTCTAAGATGCCCAAAACTGAGGTACAACCTACTGGACAGAATCAATCTATTAACCGAATCAAAACGAAACTACAAATCCAATCGGATCCTCAATTCTAATGGAATCAAACAACGAATCGGAGGTCTAATTACCCTTGTAGACCAGTAAAACGACAAAGATCCGCTGCACACGGGTCTTCCTCGCTTCCCCTCGCTTTCCTCTCTTCGAGCCGGCCACCGGGAGACGACGAACGGCGTCGACGGCGGCGGGGAATGGAGATGATGGAGGGCCCCTTGAGGAGGAGTGTGTAACACCCCAGCCCAACACTGAGCCTGGAGTGCCACTAAACTACCCTCGAAACTAATAATTATTGACACACTATAAAATTTCAGCAAGAGGACAACAATAATCATATCAATGGATCACAAAAGAACATGCATAACTATGGATCAAACGATAATGAATACGCAAGGACAAGAATAATCAGGTTTATAATCCAAAATAGCATCAAGCAAAGAATCCAAATTAATAACGCAAACAGTCTAGTCCAAATGATATCCTAAACCTTATTCAATAACTAACATGTCCAAGTGTAAACCAATATTGAATGAATGATTATCATGGCGAATGATCATGTGATGCCCATGTGCTCTACTCGCTCTCAATTACGGCATCCACGAAGATCACCTAAAAACAACAGTAGAGCAAGGGTGAGTCCACGACTCAGCAAACACATCATAAACAACGAACAATAATAAATCAACAGCATTCAATAATTTCATTATCATCACATGCACTTCCATTCACATTCTCATTCATTAATCTCAAATATCAATGCAACTCTATTCTATATGTCCACATGCACTTCTTTTCACAGATATCGGATAGCGTGAGTGAATGCTCGCGACAACATTCACTCTCAAGCCCGCTCCTCCATAAGGACCGGGACCTCCTCCACTCCGTGGAGTTGTGATCATCAAGATCACCTTCTCTATGCAAAGATGCTTATGAATGCAAACATGCAATCTCCATCATAAACATCATATCCAACTTTCCATCATGCTCATCAACAAAGATATAAACATACCAATTCATTGTTTGCAATTAAACCAAATAAAAGCACAACAATAATGGTAATAGAAGGTAAAGAAAACAGTGATCGATCATTGATCGCTGTCTACCATGCACTTGCCTTTACTAGCAGCGACGCACGATTTGGCTAGAAGACGGCAACAAACACGACGCCTCCTACATTAAATACACACATTTCAATACAAGCTACAGCATCATAAGAATAACAATCAATCGACATCGCTCCTACACGCCCCAAATATCACACGTTACGCGGTATCGACTAGTTACCTATAGCTGACCGGTTACTAAAAGAGCGTAACTTTTGACTCAAAAGTCCGATCACCACAAACCACCCCAATCTGGATTCTTTATAAAATTATCTACCTTTTCTTAGATTACACCGACTTCTAATTAACTCATCTAACCCTCCGTATTTAGCTCCGAAAGTCGATCTGTCCGCTTCGGAACAGCAGACTTAATAAATTCATAACTTTTGTTTCACTCAACCAAAATACGCGTTCTCAGATCCTACAGAACCATTGGACAATTATCTACAACTTTCATGTAGCTCAAAAACTCTAATTAAGTTGTTTACTATTTTTAATAACCAATCTACCAAAACAGCGCCAAAAGACGATAACCCTAAAAACAGCGGCCTTCTCAAAAACATATCTCGAAATCTAATTGTCCGATTGACATGATTCAAAAGGCTAAAGAAAGATATCGAAATTATCTACAATTATCCAGTAGATGAGATTTTCAACATTCGTCGTTAAAGTGCCCGATTAAATCGAACAACGGGACAGCCGGTTAAACACATCTATTAATCGATACAAAGACTAAAACTATAGAACCCTTTCTAACCCCTTACGGTTCTAGCAAAATGCACACATGTAAAGGATGTAGCACCGGCACTAGCACTAGCTAGAAGTGGTTCTTCCTTACTGTCAATCGGTACCCACAAGAAAAAAACTGCGCGTAAAAGAAAACACAAACCTCATGGGCAGCAAAACCTCATGCTATCACTGGAGCGTTGCATGCACACATCCACGTACTGGAACTAGCAGCGCAATAGAGAAGCTAATTAACAAAGACTTGCGTTGGGCGGCGCGGCAGTCTCGGCCCCTCACCGCAGTGCAGCAATCTTCACTTCGGTGAACACAAAGACGGCGAAGCAGCGAGCAGACGACGGCAAATCACGGCTTCCACTCAACAAATGGCAGAAGCAAAGAAACTAAAGCGGAGGGGAGCAACAAGACGGCCGAGCCGCAGCCTCCAAAGAAAGCGCAGAGAAAACAGCAAAGACGCTGCAAGCAATAAGACGGCCGAGCCGCACCTCCAAAGAAAGCCAGCAGAAAACAGCAGACGACGCACAAGACGGCCGAGAAAACAAGCAGGCTTTGGCAAACACAAATACAGGAAAAGGCGCAAGAAAAAATCCAGAAAGCAAACCGGGCACATGGCCGGAAAATATGGCTAGGGTTTTTTTCTCAAAAAAAAGAATTCCACCACTATTTATAGCTCATAAAAAAGTTCCGAAAATACTATTTTTCATGAATTCTTTTTATATAATTACACCTAGGCCCTTAAGACGATTTTAATTAATTAATTATTGCTACCATTTAATTAATTACTCTCCGACCCTTAATACGCTTTTATTAATATTATTTTTCAGGGTATTACATTCTACCCCCCTTAACGGAATTCGACCCCGAATTCTAATCGCCGTTCTACTCAAATAAAAACTCCACAGCTGAAATTAAACAACAAAACAACACGCACTGACGTGAACAACTCCGATATCGCCGCGCATGCGACTCCAACTCCCAAGTCGCTTCTCTGACCGACAAGGCCCACAAAGACCTTGACGTATACCAACGTCTTGTGCCTCAGCACCCATCTCGTCAATTTTCGATACACTCAACTGACGGAAGTCGAAGGTACGGTCATACTTGGTGGTCAACGGCTCTAAGAAAACCTTGTAATCCTGATCCCTCAAATACTACCTTGACATCGGGTTATACAAAATGTTGGGTGCCCTGCGCATGGACACGAGACGGTCCTAACGATACACTTTCTTCCAAAAATCTCCACAACTTCCGAAACAAACTAATGTAACTTGGGCCAAACTTCGCTTTGGTACCAAACCACACAATCAGACATAACCCACGTAACTCCTGTCCTGTCTCCCAATCAACCACTTCACATTTGCAAGGAGTACCTCCTTTAACCAGGAACGCACAACCAAACTGGTTTCAAACAACCTCTTTTATAAATAGAACCCAACTGAAAACAAAGGATTCTCATCGCAATCACGCGTTACCAACTCCCCATTAGAATAGTCAAATCCAAAATCAAAGATTCATCACAAAAACCTTTCCATTTTCCAAATAGGTCGCTTTGCAAATAAACACCACGTAAGCCAAAAAGAAAACATTCAATGCCAAAATCAATCCCTTTTTCTTTCCTAAATTAGAAAGAATCACATGCCAACGTAAAGCCAACTCAAATTGTAAATGACCTCATCATAAACACACGGCTCAAACAAGAATCAAGAGGGCATTTCACTACCCGAGGAATCATTTTTTTTTTCTCAATTTTTCTTTTAGGAATAAACTCTCTCAAATCATAGGATTTCAAATCATCACACTAACTCATTCCTCTTAACTGGTAACCTCAAAGCGATGCTCAACCTGAGAGCAACAACCGCACCCATTTAAAGACACTCTACTCACCCATAAAAAAGATACTATAGTCCCCTCCTCTACCAAAGAAACTATTTTGCCAAATGATTCCCAACACCTCAAATAAAATCTACACCCACAATCACATCACCTCAATCTTTTAGGGATAATCAACTTGAAATTCTCTACACACACACACTGATTTAAAACCAAAGGATTCTATCAATGATCATCATACTATTTGGAATCCACTTTTGTTCTACTACTTCTACACATGATCATTGGGCAACCAAGGTTCTAGCATAAAACACATGCTCAATTTCAACACCAGGACTCCTAAAGTGACTTCTGGTATACTTGATCGAAATCCGCATATTCATTGCCTAGAATTCCCACAATCCAAACAATATCCTCAATCATTAATATCAACCATCATCACTAATCAATTGATCGCCCAAAACGATTTACTTCACTAATCTTGGACCTCAATAAACCACACCATTCAATTTCACCTACATAACCTCGCAAAGTATACCATCACAATATCCCAACTATTCGATAATTCCATTACTCCACCATCATGAACAAATATTCTTGGATCACTATTCACTATAGGTTCTACTAATTGTAACAATATAATCAGTTTTGTCCCAACGACCAAATTCCTTTTAGATCCAATTCTCTATGAGATTTATATCATGAAATGAATTCATCCTCTAATGTTCCTCAATTAACTTGCAACCTGTGGTCTCACAACATCATATACTTGACCACTATTAACCAGCCCCAATATACACTCTTTAAGGTTTTGTAAAACAAATCGACTACTCCTTTCTCAAAAGAAGAGACAAAATAAAAAGATTTTTTTTTTTTTTTTTTAAGACCAAATCACATTAATCACTTAAGAACCAATAAAGCTTTCAGACTCGTCACTTGCTCAAACCAATTTCATCTACCAAATAAATCATGAACTCTAAAAGTTCATGAATTCAAAACTCCAAACCTTTCATTTAAACGATATTACGAACGATTTATCAAATTACATTTTTTCTAAAAGAACCATCACCACACGAAGCCACAATCCCTTACAGACAACCTTACTAACATTAAGAATAATACACTCTTAACATGATTCATCATCGTCAACTCTTCCATTAATAAGCCCCGAAAAGTTCACCAAATTGTTCCGTACTACTTTACCATCACATCTTCAAAATGAGATTATTCCAAAACCATACAACCTCACTACAACAACTACTTTATATTAGAAGGAATCCACTACACAAATTAAAAGGTTTTATCAAAACCCTTTCATCACTGTATGCTATTGTCCGACTATTCCACAATTGTCTAGGTATAAGCCACCTATTAAATCACACCACCAACTCTTAGTGATGCTCAACACCAAACTTTAACACTCAAAGAATTGCACTCCAACCATTGTTATTATCAACTAGCTTCCTTATGATGTCTAGTCGCTACCTATTTTCATTTGCGAATCACTTGAATATTTACCAACACATATCCATTGTTCCTCCTCACATTTAGTTTTCAACAAAATCACCCTAAATCTTCAAAAGTCAAAATCTTCTCTCGATCAAAAATCTCAACAACACTATAATCAAATTCATCGTGTCATTCTATAAAGAAGAACTATCCGTAACTCCTCCTCAGAAATTCTAGATCCACCGGTATTCAATTCATTCAGCCCTTTGGTACACAATTCCAATAATTAATCATACTAAGGTATATGCAAAGCCATCAACCAAATATGATCACCAAGTGTCTACAGTAAAGATAACACCACAAATAATATCTATTAAGGCAATAACCTAGCATCTCCTCGAAGTTTCCTTTTACACACAATTAGATTAATCCATTGGTACCAAATCCAATAAATTCAACAAACTAATCCATTTTATGTCCAAGCCGCTTCATCTACGCTCCATACTTCTTAATAACTCCTATGACTCCAATTAGGTATGGACATACTCTTAGTCACTACTCAACTCAGAATTACTCTATGACAATATCAAATTAATCAAGTTCAATTCTAAGGATTTGGGTTAAGACCAATCATGCATCACGCTCTGATCCGACTGATACTCATACCTTATCAATGAACTTCTATGTTTACCACCTCTAGCTTAAACATAACAAGTCAACACAAAAGGATTTTAACTCTTTTCGTAAAAGAATAGGCATTAAACTTCAAAGACTAAATAATCCAAAAGAAATACATAAAGCCAAAGTTTTCACATGTTAAAGAACTTGCAATGTAAAACTTTCAGATCCGTAATACCAAGTGAATAAATAAGTCATATTTTCCAATAGGAAGGGCGGAACTCCCACGAAAAGATCAATCTTGTTTGTAACCGATGTTCACACAAAGCAACAATAGATCAACAAATATGAGAACAAGTAATGGCTTTATGGAACCAAAGGAGACCATTGAAATATCACCCGTTGTATTGTAAACACTATCTCAAGAAAAATTCATCAACCGCAACTATAACTGTAATTGCCCAAAATTCAAGCTCAAGGAAGAGAACAACTTTATAAAGAAACTCACACACAATACCTATAACTACTGTAATCAAAGTAGCTACCTCTCTATTCCCATACCACGAATGGTGGTGTAACCTCAGTAAAACCTGGGCCACAACCACGATCTCAATCGCCTCGAGGAGGCCCCACGTAACCACGCCCGCGCCCCGACCTCCACGATCGTGGCCACCACGACCACGCCATCTATCCTCGACATAGCTATCAATCACAATCAACATTATATAATGAGTTCAAAGCTCAAAATAAACTCATCCATCAATAAACAACAGAACGGAAGCGTAAAACGATGATCGTACCTCTCCCTAACCTACTGTGCACTAGTGTGTCAAATTTTAGGTTAGTTAACCATTAGCAAATTTTAGTTGATTTACTAATACTAAACAGATTTTAACAATTTTAGTTTGCCTAAGTTGTTAATCTATTCACCACGGACCTAAAGCCCGCTCTGATACCAACTGTAACACCCCAGCCCAACACTGAGCCTGGAGTGCCACTAAACTACCCTCGAAACTAATAATTATTGACACACTATAAAATTTCAGCAAGAGGACAACAATAATCATATCAATGGATCACAAAAGAACATGCATAACTATGGATCAAACGATAATGAATACGCAAGGACAAGAATAATCAGGTTTATAATCCAAAATAGCATCAAGCAAAGAATCCAAATTAATAACGCAAACAGTCTAGTCCAAATGATATCCTAAACCTTATTCAATAACTAACATGTCCAAGTGTAAACCAATATTGAATGAATGATTATCATGGCGAATGATCATGTGATGCCCATGTGCTCTACTCGCTCTCAATTACGGCATCCACGAAGATCACCTAAAAACAACAGTAGAGCAAGGGTGAGTCCACGACTCAGCAAACACATCATAAACAACGAACAATAATAAATCAACAGCATTCAATAATTTCATTATCATCACATGCACTTCCATTCACATTCTCATTCATTAATCTCAAATATCAATGCAACTCTATTCTATATGTCCACATGCACTTCTTTTCACAGATATCTCGGTATAGCGTGAGTGAATGCTCGCGACAACATTCACTCTCAAGCCCGCTCCTCCATAAGGACTGGGACCTCCTCCACTCCCGGGAGTTGTGATCATCAAGATCACCTTCTCTTATGCAAAGATGCTTATGAATGCAAACATGCAATCTCCATCATAAACATCATATCCAACTTTCCATCATGCTCATCAACAAAGATATAAACATACCAATTCATTGTTTGCAATTAAACCAAATAAAAGCACAACAATAATGGTAATAGAAGGTAAAGAAAATAAAGTTGATCGATCATTGATCGCCGTCTACCATGCACTTGCCTTTACTAGCAGCGACGCACGATTTGGCTAGAAGACGGCAACAAACACGACGCCTCTCCTACATTAAATACACACATTTCAATACAAGCTACAGCATCATAAGAATAACAATCAATCGACATCGCTCCTACACGTCCCCAAATATCACACGTTACGCCGGTACCGACTAGTTACCTATAGCTGACCGGTTACTAAAAAGAGCGTAACTTTTGACTCAAAAGTCCGATCACCACAAACCACCCCAATCTGGATTCTTTATAAAATTATCTACCTTTTCTTAGATTACACCGACTTCTAATTAACTCATCTAACCCTCCGTATTTAGCTCCGAAAGTCGATCTGTCCGCTTCGGAACAGCAGACTTAATAAATTCATAACTTTTGTTTCACTCAACCAAAATACGCGTTCTCAGATCCTACAGAACCATTGGACAATTATCTACAACTTTCATGTAGCTCAAAAACTCTAATTAAGTTGTTTACTATTTTTAATAACCAATCTACCAAAACAGCGCCAAAAGACGATAACCCTAAAAACAGCGGCCTTCTCAAAAACATATCTCGAAATCTAATTGTCCGATTGACATGATTCAAAAGGCTAAAGAAAGATATCGAAATTATCTACAATTATCCAGTAGATGAGATTTTCAACATTCGTCGTTAAAGTGCCCGATTAAATCGAACAACGGGACAGCCGGTTAAACACATCTATTAATCGATACAAAGACTAAAACTATAGAACCCTTTCTAACCCCTTACGGTTCTAGCAAAATGCACACATGTAAAGGATGTAGCACCGGCACTAGCACTAGCTAGAAGTGGTTCTTCCTTACTGTCAATCGGTACCCACAAGAAAAAAACTGCGCGTAAAAGAAAACACAAACCTCATGGGCAGCAAAACCTCATGCTATCACTGGAGCGTTGCATGCACACATCCACGTACTGGAACTAGCAGCGCAATAGAGAAGCTAATTAACAAAGACTTGCGTTGGGCGTGGCGGGTCTTGGCTCCCCTCGGTGCGTGTGCGGCAATCTTCACTTCAGTGAACACAAGACGGCGGCGCTGGCAAAGCAGACGCACGGCAAATCAGCGGCTTCCACTCAACAAATGGCAGCAGAAACCAGCGAGGAGCAGCAGACGGCCGAGCCGCACCTCCAAAGCGCAAGCAGAAAAAAGCAGCGACGCCGCAAATAAGACGGCCGAGCCGCACCTCCAAAGCGCCAGCAGAAAAAAGTAGCGCGCACGCGACGCACCGAAAAACAAGCGAGCTTTGGCACCACAAATACAGGGAAAAGGCGCAAGAAAAATCCAGAAAGCAAAACCAAGCATGCAATGGTGGAAAATATGGCTAGGGTTTTTTTCTCAAAAAAAAGAATTCCACCACTATTTATAGCTCATAAAAAAGTTCCGAAAATACTATTTTTCATGAATTCTTTTTATATAATTACACCTAGGCCCTTAAGACGATTTTAATTAATTAATTATTGCTACCATTTAATTAATTACTCTCCGACCCTTAATACGCTTTTATTAATATTATTTTTCAGGGTATTACAGAGTGACGGGGATCACCGGGGATAGCACCACCACCGCGAGGAGGCGCTAAGGATCAGCAAGGAGGCCGCTTGGGGAGGGAGGAGGCGGCCAAGGGGAGGAGGAGATAGGGTGGCGGTTAGGGTTTAGGGGAGTGGCGCCCCTTTTTGGCCGCCCCTACATGGGCCGGCCGCCCTCTTGGGCCTCTGGTCGCAGACCTGCGGCCCTGTGTTGACGTCTAATAGCGCTTAGCCCCACGATTGGAAAAATCCACGAAAGTTGTTTCTTTTACTCCCTCCGACTTCTTTCTTTTTACCGATTCGATTCCGGAAAGTTTTAAATCTCGTTTTCGAATAATATTCCCAGACATTCGAAACGATACAACCTAGCTGGATTTATGAGGTATTACACTACTAGAGAAGCCATGACCTGTTTGTATGTTCTGTGCTGAATTGGAGGAAATTGATGAAATGCATGAGACCTTTAGGAAAAAAAATTGAGACCTAGATAGCTTGGGTTAGGACTACCCTGTGTGTGTCTTGCGAAGCCCTCAAGCTTGAGGCGGCCGTGCATAGGGAGAGATTTGCACGTGCTATTCGATTTTTTCCTTCTGGCTCTTCATTTTCTTCTTCCCCATGTTCTTCTTGTTCTTCCCTCTTTCAGGAGTGTGAGCACCTCATGAGCACTCTTGAAAATTTTGTTAGGGGAAAGAAAAAGCTTAACCTTATCCTGAACAAATCCAAGATTTGCAAATTCAATCAAGGTCTAGGATATGATTTTCCGGAGGATGTGAGGAAACATCCACCTACAGTCGTTAGAGCTGTAAAGAAAGGCGTGTTTGAGGTTGCACCCGAATCTAGGAAAACCGTGTTTGAGTCTGCTGGTTTTGCCTAGGGGATTTTTGATAGTAAGGTTGCACCTCCTACTTCGACCTCTCAGGAGGTGAAGTATCATTGCACCTTCTGTCAGAAGGATGGACATCTATTTGAGTTCTGCTTTAGGCATGCCAAGGTCGCACAACATGACCGTGTTCGTGCTCTTGGGGGTATTCAAGGTCAGCCCCAGACTCGGAGTGCTCCTAAGACCAGCACGAGGTCTAGGGTTGTGGTCGGCTCTTATGACTCCTTTGGTTTTGGGCAGCGTCGAGGACTTAGGTTTCAGGCTTCTTCTGGTTTTGGTCCTCAAGTTGCTCCTAGTCAGGGTTTCCACCGTCCTAAGGATAGACCTCATTTTCCCAATCGAGGTAGCTATCCACGGCGTGATTAGTATACGACTTTTGCTCCTGACCGGCCCATCAGGCGTTGGAGGAGCTATCAGACCAGCCCTTCAATGGCGGTCAGACCAGGCAGAGGTTCGATTTCTGGTTCTATATCTTCTGGTTTTGTTAGAGGTGAGTTGCGTAGTGACGCTAGAGGCCAGTGTTTTATTTATTTGATTGGTTTTTCCACTCGTCGTGTGACTCAGTACAATACTGGGTTCCTAGATCTGTACTTATTTACCCTAGTACCGAGCCACTGATGTTTACTTCTCACTGACTCATGTTCGTCGGGTTGGGAAAGGAGATGTTTGGCTTGTAGACTCCGGTTGCTCTCTTCACATGACTGGAGATTCTCGTTGGTACTCTTCTGCTTCATTTCTTTCCCTTAGAGCCTTCTTTGATGCTGACTTTGCTGGCTGTAGGATAGATAGGAGGAGCACTTCTCTCATTTCATGGTCTTCTAGGAAGCAGTCAGGAGGCCGAGTATGTTGCAGCCGCTAGTTGTAGTCAGGTGCTCTGGATGGTTTTGACCTTGCGGGTCTTTGGGTTAGCCTTAGATAGTGTTCCACTTTTCTGTGACAACAATTCTGCCATTAGCATTACCAAGAACCCAGTGCAGCACTCTAGGACCAAGCACATAGATATTCGTATCATTTTCTTAGAGACCATGTGGAGAAGGGTAACATAGTGATCTAGTTTGTTGAGAGTGACCACCAAATAGCTCATATTTTCACTAGGACTTTAGATAGCTCGAGGTTCATGGCTTTGCGAGGAGAGCTTGGGGTTGTGTCGAGTCGACGAGATGGAGCAGTCTTCTTTACCGAAGGAAATTACTATGTTCGTGGTCGTAAAACCTCTATTTATTAAAACCTCTATTTATTATTTAATAGATAAAGGATCAGATATCTTCGTGGTCGTAACCCCTAAGGCTAACGACCTCACTGGTCGTGAGGATTCTAGAGGTTACACAATATCTAACCTGGTCGGAGAAGGTTCCCAACCTTCTCTCCGACCAGTCAAGAGCTCACAAAGCCTTGAACTGATATCTGGATCTAGTGCCAGATATATCCTCTACTGTGTGAAGAATGGAACATGTGCCGTATATTCCATACCACGCGACGATACGTAACTCTAAGACACATGAATACTGTCAAGTGGCTCACTGACATATAACCGTACAGCAGTTGACACATTGTCAACTGACGCCTCTCTCCGATCAGACGCGCTGCTTCCCAAACAGTTGTCTCTTCCAGAGACAACTGCCAACTCTTCATCAACTACATCAGGAGGGCTGCGGACTGAAGTGGAGGAGGCCGGAAGAGTGAAGATAGGTTGGGAAACACTCTCAGAAGAGCATTGTATTCCCGAGTTAGTCTTCAGTCTAGGTTACATACACCCATTGTAATATCCAGTTCATAGCAATAAAGAGCAGTCTCATTACTTTCCAAGAGATACGCGCTATTTTCCTCTTTTTCTTCATACATTCATAAGATCGGCGATTTGATCGTCGACAGTCCTTATGGCTTACTTTAAAGGGGAGCTTACTAGGCAGTTTATATTTTTTCCTCTCATCTTGTGGCTTTAGGATGCTGCTTATTAGTTGCTCTCTTCTCACTAGGTTGAGTTCACTCACTTCTTATAGGTCTAGCAGGTGTTGGGCCCACTGGGTAGACAGGGAACATGTTTACTCCCTTGTGTTTAGATGATCAGCTAGTCCTATAGTCATTTGGGGTGGATGAGAGCGAGTCTGAGCCATAGTAATTCTACTATCCTGTCTTTGCTTTTTGTTTGCCCCTTTTCTTCTTTGTTTTTGAGCTCCTTCTCTCTTACTTATAAATTTGTTTCAGGGGAAGCTCATTTGAGTTTTTCTTGCGCTCAATTTTTACATAACTCAACCTAGACCAAAATGTCTCTGAAATTGATTAACTTGTTGAGGGGGAGCTTGGATCTTTATTTTGTTTATCATGCATATCATGTAGGCATATGTGGTATACTCATTTAGATGATAAGGAGTTTTGTCTATTATTTACATTGAAATCTTGCTTCATGTCATTCACACCTTGCTATTATAATGAAATACTTTGCTAGCTTGTTCTTGCCTAGATCTGTGCCATTTATCTTATCAATGCTTGCTAAAATTTAAATGTCAAAATGAGCTTTATTGCAAACTTGATGAAACTTGTAGCTTTCACACTTTTTTTACTCTTAATACTTATACCACGTCTTTAGATAATCTGAATTTCTATTAGAGTCCCTAGAGCAACTTGGGCTTGCGCTATTTTGAATCATTTTTGAGCCTTACGTAAATTTGCTCATAGAAAAAGATGTGAGGTCAACCTCACCAAAAAAGATGAATATTGCAAAGATGTGAGGCCAACATCACCAAAAATTAAAAAATGAATATTGAAAAGATGTGAGGCCAACCTCACTAAACAAATTGAAAAATGAATATTCAAAGATGTGAGGTCAACCTCACAAAAAAATGAAAAATGTTGAAAATTGAAAAATATGTGGTTCAATCCCACCTTGTAAAAGATGTGGTTCGATTCCACGTTGCAAAAAAAAAAAAGAAATAAAATGAGCTTTAGGTTCTTTCATGATCTTGTAGCACGCCCAAAGTATTGACTAGGTTGAACTCTAGGTTTTTCTTTGCATTTTGGACATGGCTATGTATTTTTAGTTGAAATTATGCTAAGAATTTGCTACTTGTGTAATCATGCAAAACTTGGCCTTAATTTGTGCAAATTGCTTATCTTGCTAGCTAGTATTTACTTTATGCTATATATTTGGTCATGAACTAGTTTGGCAAATTCTAAATTGCGGTGGCTTGGTGTAATACTTTGAGCTTCATATTCATTTGAATAATATACAATTCTTTTTAGGTTTGCATTCCCTTGCCATGCATAAATGCTCTCTTTTGCACTCATTAGTATTAAATAGTCTCTTGATGATTAAATTGACAAAGGGGGAGAGAAATATAGGCTAAATGGCAAAATCATGATTACGCTGAAAATGATTTTTTTTATTTTTTTTGTATTAATGCTAATCTCAACCATAATTGAGCTTAAATGTGCATTAAACTAATTTTCAAATGAAGTTCATGTCTTTTGCTTATTATCTTCTTCAATTGATATTTTTTGAGCTTAATGTCTTTGAAGCTTTTTGAGTAATGTTTTTTTAGTGTTGAGCTCCCTTCTATTCTGGCAATTTGGTCATGATCTTGTTTATTTATTTCTGGGCAAAGGTAGTCTCTTCGCAAACTTTTTTCTTTTAAAACCTTCAATTTGCATTTTGATGTGATTTGTTAACAAATTCATCAAGGGGGAGATTGAGAGACCAAATGGAGGCCCTCTCCATGTTATAATGAATATTTGACAGATTTGGGACTTATTGATGGAGGTTCGATAGTTGTTAAAGTTTGTGAAGTCAAGTTTTGAGTTTCACCTAGGTGTCATGGGATGTTATGATGTATGTTGTCACTAATGATGGCCAAGTGCAGGACGCTTGTGCCAAGGAAACGATTTCTTTGTTTCTGTTTACTGCAGGTTGACTTGATGACTTTGATGATCTTCGAAGCGGTATCAAAAGCAAGCATGGAGAGCTTGGCATCCAGAACGATCATGGCGGTCGAGAAGATTATCGGGGATCAAGTACGGTCTTAGAGATGGAGTCTTCATGAAGATGGCACGAGATGAGTCTGTGTAGCGACTTAGGTTGACATGGCAGCGTCCAAGTGTCGACGAGGCATTTCGAGGGTGTTCGTAGCTTGAGGCACAAGGCAGGGATGTGACAAGTCAATGAAGAGCGAAGACCGTCAAGGAGGAGCATCGTGGTAGCTCTAGGTGTCTTATGTTGACCAAAATTAACATAAGGGCATTATTGTAATTGTAGCTTCTCAAGAGGGGTATTCTAGGCAAGGGGTAGAGTTGGCTGAACCCTAAGTGGTTATGAATGGGTGGAGAGAGTTAATCTTAGCCCTTAAGGTGATCCAAGGGTTGAGATTGCTCCCATAGGGTTATAAATAGAGGGGGTAGAGGTATGTCTCCAACACCAAGTTTTGGAGAAGGATTTATGCTCCTTTGAACTTTGCCCACCATGAAGTGTGGCTTTCTAATTCTTCCTCTTGAAGCAATAAAAGTTTCTCTTGAAGCAATGAAAGTTCCAAGTTCTTACATGTTCTGAAATTTATTTTATTTCTTGCAATTTCTAGCTTTTCTTTGTTGCAACTTGGGCTTCCCTTCCCCTCCTACTTGTTGTAGTTCTATTGGATCTAGGACATGTAAGAGGTTAAGAAGTTCATCAAGAACATGTTCCGACCCAACAAGATCCATTAGAATTCATTCTTGCCCAAGTTGTGCTTGCCTTAAGCTTGTTCTTGAGCTAAAATTGCTGTTCTTGATACAGCTTGAACCATTTGCATCAAAGGTTGAGACTTTGGGCATGTCTTTGCAATTACTTTTGGAATCATAGCCATGGTTCAAGTTTCAGCAATTTTGGTTGAGTAGATCTTCAGTTCTTGAGACTTCTTAGCGGGCAAGTTTCTGAAATTTTAGATTTGATGCAAGATGATCTTGAAGCATGATAGGTCTCTGTCTTGGGCTTTATTCTACAATTTCTTCTGAAATCATAACCTTGAGGACCTCATCTTGCTATGTTTCAAGTTTCATCAATTTTGGTTGAGTAGATCTTGAGTTCTTGAGATTTCTTAGCGGGAAGTTTCTGAAATTCCAGAATTGATGTAACGTGATCTTGAAGCATGATAGGTCTCTCTCTTGAACTTTATCCTGCAATTCCTTTTGGAATCATAACCCTGAGGACCTCATCTTGCTATATTTCAAGTTCCACCAATTTTGGTTAAGTTTAACTCTAGTTCTTGAGGTTTCTTAAAAGCTAAGTTAATGAAATTCCTATTCTAATTTTTCTGTTCTTGGTGTTCTTGAACCCACTATCTTCCTCATGGTACTAGAGTTCAAGAGAAGAAATACTTGAGTGGGGTAATTTAGTTTGCGCCTATTCACCCCCTCTAATCGCCATAACCGATCCTTTAGTGATTTTGGGACTTTCTTTGATCCTTTCATCTTCCTTTAGTTTCTACCCTGGATCTTGCTTGCTATGACATGTGGAAATGCATTTAGAATCATATTCATCATCTATCACCCACGAGCAAGTTTTTGTATTATATTTTGGTCTTGACTCAGTTTTGAAGCAACCTTCACTCAAATAGAAAAAGGTCAGAACTTTCGCAATGATCTTCACGATCCTTTATTGGAATACGTTCCTGACATCCTAGAGAAGGTTTGTTTCAAGTTTCATGAAGTTTGGAGTTGTGGATCAAAAGTTAGACCAGTTTGTGATTTCGAGTTCGGGCTGATTTTACTGTTCATCATGTTGCAAGTCAGACCACCGCCTTTGAGAGGTTAGACTACTAGGCTGAGAGGTCTGACCACCCAATTCTTTGAGACTTGAGTTTTTGGTGATTTTGGTTTTTTTGCTTTGGGGTTTCGATTGGATTCAATACAAGTCTTCCGCTTTACTTGTACATTGATTTTGATAGCTCTCAGAGCTATTGGAGTGAAAAACGTATTTAATCCGATCAAAGTTTAAAAGAGATCATGCTCGTATTCACCCCCCTCTAGTCGCCGTTTCGGTCCAACAAGTGGTATCAGAGCCCAGTTAGTTCAATCTTGATCTTAACCGGTCACTGAACTTGGCGATGGACAAGTACTCCACTAAGCCGCATATCTTTGATGGGTTCGACTATGCCTATTTGAAGAATCGCATGCGTGTCTTCCTTCAGAGCGAAGTGTAACACCCCAGCTCAACATTGAGCCTAGAATGCTACTAAAGTACTCTAACCATTTAATTTACATCAACTTACTATAAAATTATAGCAAGCGTATGAACGATAAAACCCGTCCACGGTTCACAATATCACAAGCATAATACTATGACAATCATAGATAATTTTTAGTCCTAGGAGCATAGCAAGGTAATAAGCCAAGATTAACACAAACCAAGCATCTAAGTTTATTCAATACCATCATGTCCTAGGTATAAATCATCAAATTATACTAAAAGTTTCTCATGTCCAATGAATCAACTAATTGGGTGTACTGTATGATTCCAAGTGTGCTAGCCTTTCTCGAGTCAAACGTCATCAACAGTGACTTTAAAACAACAATAGAGCAAGAATGAGTCCAAGACTCAGCAAATACATAATAAAGCTATAAACAATAGTTTATCAACCATAATCAAAGTTATCATCATTGTAATATCCCGGACGACTCGATTTATCTTCGGATGAAGTTTCGGGACAGGAGTGAATTAAAAATCTGGAATTTAACATTTTGTCGAGGGGTTTTTAGCTTTTCTCCGGCAACCTGGGCTTTGGCCGCCGCCAGTTGGGAGGCCCATTAGGGGGGCTGGCCAAGGGGGGAGGGTCTCCTCCCCCAAAACCCTAGAAACTCCCTCCCACTCCCCCTCCCCTCCCCTTTCCCCCACTTGGAGCCGCCACCCTTCTCCTTCTCTCTGCGCCAGGTTTGTTCGTCAGATTTGGGTAAGTTCCATACATTTTATGATCTTTCCACCTCTTAGAAAGTTGTAGCACTTGGTCTTAGATTTCTTTAGACAATGAGATCATCTGATTTCGAGTTACGGTTTAGGAGATATGACCATTTTCGTGCGACTGTTCAGGAGAGCTGACGAGATTTGGCAGTTTGCCTGTCTGGCCATTATGAATTATTTAGAAGCCGAATCAGAAAGGCTACTCAAAACGAATGTTGTAGATAATTCAGTAATTTTTCCATGTTGATAAATAACACAATTTTTAGAGTTGGAAATCAAAAGTTATGGAATTTTAACAGCGCGCTGTTCTGTCTATCTGAGATATGAGGACTGTCGGTTTGTTCCTCGGTTTTGACCTAGTTAGACTCAGATTCAGAACTTCCAGCCAAATAGGTTATTGTAGCCCTTTAAATTCTATTTCCATGTTGATAAAGATCACCTCTATTGGATCAGTAGATTGAAAGTTACATCAATTTCTTTTCTACTGTTCTGTAATCTGGGCAGATATCTGTTAGTGTTTTCAACTGTTGTTTAGGCCACTGTTTTGGCCGAATCAAAGGATCCCACCAACTAGAGTTTTGTAGCCTGGAGCGTTAATATTATTTGAGCACTAGTTTCAATTTATTATGAGTTACGAACATTTAATTACGATTTTTCTCGTACCGCTGATCAGAATGGCTGAAATCTGGCTGAATAGTTTGATTTCAAGTCGGGTCTGTGCGGTATATTGGGTAGTTAGGAGATATTGTAGAACACCGGTAGCAATGTAATATCTTTGTTCTTATTTCGGAAACATACTTGTGTGGGCGGCGAAGCATCGCGTGTGGGAACACCTTCGTTGCTTACTAACGCATCGCAACGCGAAAGGCAAGTACATTGCAATCCTTCAACTTGATGAATGATTTGTGGTTGTGTTCTTTCTAATGTATCCTAGATCCATGTTTTCAATCGAAAGTGTTAAGTAACATCCATATTCCATTACATGCAAGTACCTTATGTCAAAATGTATTGATTTCGACTGTTGCTTGATGATGTGATATGTTTGTGAATGTCCTTGTTATTCATCCATGATGTTGATTCTGGTTCAAGTTATAATTCTTGTGAGAGAAGATAATGAATGTTCTTGATATTCGTCCATGATATTTATTTCGTTTCGAATGGATACATCATGTGATTTCAGTTAATGGCATTTATATTCATTGATTCATTCCATTCATGTTGTTCTATTTCCTTCCACGGGAGTGGAATTTTGTAAGTCCCATCAATTCCAGTTTGGGCACATGGTACCCACCATTTCAATGTGGCCAGTTTCGGATATCCGTATGAAACGTTCTTCATACGGCATTTGGGTCCCCGGACTTTGTTAAGTACGGGCTTAAGTGAACACCGACGGGTGTGTCACTCACTATACCAGTATAAGTTGTGAGCAGTCCATTCCTTCATTGCATTATTCCATTCCATGCATTTCCATAAATGTTCAGAGAAGTGTTTACAAGTGGATTGTGATTACCTTGTTCTCTTGATGTTTCGGTTATTCGTTAAATGTACTTGCCGAGTCTTTGGCTCATCCTTGCTTTGTATGTTTTTTTAGGTAAATGAGGACCTTTTGTGGGGTAGTCCAGCACGCTGCACATCACCTTTATCAAACCATAATAACCAATGTTATCTTTCAGTCATGTCAACTATTTGATAAATTTCCAGATTGTAATAATCCAATTTTGGTAATGCTTCTCAGACGTCGTTTTATTATTGTTTTCCATTCCTTCCCATGAATCTGTTAATCGTTTATCGTCGTTCCTTATGGGATATTGATGATTGAGCCTGATTAATCTGGTAATGTTGTGTACTATTAGTATCTTTGTTAGATTTGTGTGACATCTTGGCTTCCGAATAGCTAGGGTGTTACAGTTGGTATCAGAGCCAGGTTTAGGTCCGTGGTTCATTCAAACATATTAAATTGACACACTGTGCACACTAGGAAAGGGTTGGGTAAATTGTTGCTTCCGCATTTTAATTGTTGTGACTCGATTAATGAGTCGTTGTTGCATTATTTTGTGCTATGATGTGTTAATCTATGATATGATGTGATATCCTATATCTGTTAATTATTCTATGATTGTCATGGGATGATCCTATATATTCATACCTGATTGCATTAGCTATGCGTATCGGTAGCGGACGTTGAGCAGTTGAGTTCGTGGTTGTTGTCCTGGGTTTTGCCAGGCTACACCACTGTTCATGGTATGAGAGTAGAGAAGTTCTTACCCCTGTTCCATAGTTCTGTGTTGAGCCTGAGCTCATTGTTGAAGTTGTTATCTTTCTCAAATTTGTATCTGGTTTCCTGGTTATTGTTTCTTGTAGTTCGTGAATTTCTTTTGAAAGGGGGGTTATAATGAGGTGGGCAAGCTCCAGTAGGTTTCTGATCGTTCTTTGAAATAGTTATTGTACTTTCGACTATTGTGATATTACTGCTCCGCGTGAGCATAGTTAAATTACAAGATTTATCTTTTCACGGAAGTTATGCTTTACCCCTGTTGGAAAATTTAACTTATTTGTTCGCTTGGAATTTCGGGTGTTGGAAGATTTCTTTTGCAAAGTTCTTTATTAAGTGTACATTAGCCTTGCATATTTCTTGTGGATTACTTTAGAAAGTCGTTCTCTTCCTTGAATTCTGAATTGGACAAGCTCCTGTCTGGTGGTGGTTGATAAATTTCTCTTGGGTTCATGATGCATGGTAGATGAGTTTCATTGGGTCTTTAATGGTTCCCTGAAAACACTATTGTTTTCGATTGTTGAATTGCTTTCACTACAAGTGATCTTCGTCAATTGGCAACATTGTAAATTTCCATGGTTGTTCCTTCTTTCTCATTGGAAAAGAGAGACTCATTTACTCGTTTGATAGCTTGGATAATAAGAGTTTTCTATTGCAAGTTCGTTAACATGAGAAAGCTTTGGTTCCGCGTCTTGAAGTTTAATGCATCTCTTTTCTAAGGAATAGTGTTTAAACCCTTTTGGGGTGCCTTGTGGTGATTAGGTCGGAGATGGTAATCAAACAAATTAGTAGGTTACGGGTTTCTATTGGTCCCTATTTGTTTTTCAAATAATTATTGTCCTTCGGACTGCTGAGCTCTCTTTGCTACTTGTCAACGTTATCTTTGTCAATATCATTTTCTTTTATGGTGGTCCTATCTCTCTTGTTGATTAGGGTGACCTGGTTCACCGTTTGGTATTTTGGAGAACATGAATCATCTTTTACATAGTTCATTGAAGAAAGTTTTGTTTTTTTTTCTAGAATAAGTTGTTATTACAATCCCATTTAATACTGGAGATTTCTAAGACACCCTTTGTCATGTTTCGAAGGTTTATTGATATGATAGTAATGTAAATTGATTTGTACCAGGAATGTATGTTATTGTTCTTACTGAAATGTTCAGTAATGTGAGGGTAATGTTGATTCTTTTATAGAGAAAGAAGTTTGACCGCCTTTCTCGATGTTTCTAAAATGATCCAATTTCAAGTTTGGTGTTCATGACCTTTTGGGGGTTCAAGTTTTATATGGTAAACGGAGTTTGCCGCATAAAACGATTGGTTGCAAAGTTATAATAGTTCTTAAGTGATGCGAGCGCTTTGATCTTGAATGCTCATTGTTCTTATCTGTTAAGGCCTGACATTCTCTTCTGGTGAGGCTTATGCTTTCAACAGCGGACTCCACTTATGTTCTATGAGTTCGGTGCTTAATTGGTTTTCCCCTTTCGTCCTGTGTTCATTGCGATCTGTAAATGATTGTCTAGTTGGTGAACATCGTTTCTATTTGCCTCTTCCTTTGAGAAAGAATAAACTCACTCTTTTCACGTGGATCTTTCGAAGTGTTTTCTAATTGTTGTTGTGGGATTGACGTTAATATTTGTAATAATTTAATCGCCTTTGGTGATATCGTTCAAGTGAGAATATTTCAAGTTTAGCTGTCGTGATATTTTAGAGCTCATGAATATTCTGGTAGATTAAAATTAGTTTAAATAAAATGGCATATTGCAATGTCCTATTGCTTCTTAATAGTTTCGTATGATTTAGTTTCAAAGGCTCTTTGGTTTGAGTTCGCCAAGTGAGGTTGCAATCAAAGAAAAATTTATTGTTGATTTCTTCAATAGAAAAATTAATCCGTTTGCTTTGCGTGGTATCCTGTAAGTGAACCTGTTTCGAATTTGGTGGCTAAGATCATTTGGATCCCATGTTTCACGTGTAGTTGATCTGTTCTGAAACAAAAAAAAACATGTTGAAGAATTTTATTGAGTCTTAATTAGATCTTGTGGTTTGGGACTAAATACCTTTTCTTGTTTGTTGTGGCAAAGTGTTGTTAGTCAAATGATTAATTCCAGTGTAAAAGGAAAGGGTACAGTTGGAGTATGTGAAAATTTGAGTCTGGTTTTGTAACTTGTGGTTATTTGAATCGTTCCTAAACTTTCTGCTCTTTCCGCTCAAGAGATGTCGATTTTCAATCGCAATGTCATTTTCTTATTGCTTGTTACAAGGTAATTCCTTTTTGAGGGATGTGTACCCTTAGCTGTGAACTCAACTTTTGTCTCGTTTAAGGTCCTCCTTACCGGATTCTTTCTTTTGGTTTCGTGCTCACTGTGAGGAGCAATGTTTTCTGTGTGACGAAGATTGTCATTTTTCACCTCTTTCTTTTGAGAAAGACCCAGCAGTTTTGTTGCAAAATTTTACAAAGCTTAAATTGGCAACTGTTTGGTGGTGGTTAAATTTTAGTAATGGTGATATTTTGCTACCAGATTATTGGAGGAGTAGTAGTATGTGAAATGGTTTTGATCTGTATCTGTTGGAGGAAAATTTGATCCACAGGGAATGTTTGATTTCGAAGTAGAGCTGAATGGTGTTATGGCTAGGTAGAACCTATGGCATAGTGAAATTCCAGAACTTCAGTTCATGTTGAAAGGTCGAGAATTATCGAAGGTATGGAAACCTTGATTAATTTCAAGGAGTAACGCAATTGGATAGTATTGCGAGGTTGAGTGGGTGATTTCCGATGATGTCAATGAGTGAGTATGATATAATTGTGGGAATGTTGAAGATCCAATCCGTTGATTTCCCTATCTATCATAACGGAAATTTGTTGTAGAGGTTTTGGAAGTTAAATCTGGGCTTTACACTCTTATGCTAGCCTTTGGTCACACAATGAGTGTGTGTAGAGAAAGTGTAATAAAGGAGTTTCCTGAGCAGTGGAATTGAAGGACCAAAATGGCAACAGACGGGGGGTGAATGGTGCCTTAAAAATTAAGATCCTCCCCTCTCAAGTGTCCACACAACAATTCAACAACTTACTGTTAAACAAAAGGTGTGATGTGAATCAAATCCAAACAGTTAAACATAAATGGGATGTTCTGTCAAATATCGGAAGCTCTGATTCTACCTTGCGGTAGTTCCGCACTGCGGTAGTTCCGCCTTGGACAATCGGAAGTTTCGATTGTCCTGTCCGAAGAACAGTACGCTCGGGGTTTTGCCCAAAAATCCGAAATACTAACTCTTGAATCCTCTTCTCAGGTCAAGGCTCACAGGACATCATCCTAAACAACATCTTGACCTCATGGAGAAGAATCGCGGACAAAGATCCATCAATCAAAGCAAAAACAGATTTCTTGAGTATTAGGCAAGAAAGACCAAAAACCACAATTAGCAAGATTCTTAGATTCTTGGCTCATGAAACTTTGAGGATGTATTAGCAATATCAATAAGACTCTAGATATCAAGTTTCATGCCATCTCATAAGACGAATCAAAAGTTTCACCAAAACTTTAGATATTCAACATGAACAGAGAGAGAATAAAAGAGGCATAAACAAAGAACCAAAACCTCAGGATTTCATTGATAGGAATCACAAGATTACAGAGGAAAACACAGAGGAAAGATTACACAAATTTTAGTTCATCCTCTCCAACTCAACAACCTCTCAAAAAGCAAAACAACCTCTCCAAAGGCTCTTTGGCTAAAGCTAACCCTAATTTTGTCTCTCAAAAAGTCCAACCAAACAACCAGGGGTTCACCCCTATTTATAGCCTAGCTAACGGGTCTTCAACCCATTAAGCCCGCTACACCCGAACGGAACCGCCTCCACTTGTGCCGCTTTGCGAAAAGACCGTTTTGCCCCTTGTGCACCTTCTGGAAGCTCCCGCGTTCCTTGTTGTTCACGACTCGCAAACGCCTCGAGTGCACGCCGTCTTCGACACATCTTTACCGTTCTGACCTCAACGTCGCTTGCGTCTAGTTCGGTCTACACGTGTCTCGCCACAACTCCACCTCGATGCCCTGCAACCAACATAGACAAGAAACATATCACATAGCATTGCTCAAGATAATAGAATCATCATTTGCATTTATCTCAAAGCAATTCACAACTCAAAATCCAACCAATGCCTTTCTGCACAGTTCTGTCCACAATCGGAAGTTCCGCATTTACCACTGCGGAAGTTCCGATTATCGGAACATCCGCACTTCCATGGTGGAAGTTCCGATTATCGGACCGTCCGCACTCCCAGGTTGGAAGATCCGATTGTCGTCACAGCAGAACACTCTTGACAGTATTTTCGGAAGTTCCGCGACCCCTGGTGCGGAAGTTCTGATTATCAACTCACCAGAACACAGTCGTCAGGATAATCGGAAGTTCCATTTTACCGGGCGGAAGTTCCGATTATCTGAACTTCCGCATTCCAAAACCGGAAGTACCGCACAGTACAAAAACAAAACAGCAGCAGCGCAAACGCGATGAATCCAATCACAAACTATTCAACATAGCGTCAAATACTCATCACTCGAAAGGGGACCCTACTCACATGGTCTCTCAATCTCCCCCTTGATGAGTATATTGACAAACACGAAAAAGCATATAGATGAGTTTGCGATAAAGACCAAACTTGGTGTAATCTAGGAGACAAGAAGGCTCAAGACCATGTTTGTCAAAAGAGATAGACTGAAGCTTGAAATGAAAGAGCAAATTTTTGTGCAAAGCTCCAGAGGATTTTTCTCTCCAAAACTAACTTCTCCCCCTTTTGGCAATAAACACATCAAGAAGTGTTAAAGGAAGGAAATGACTATATGATATTTATTTTAAGCATTAGGAGCCATGAAGATTATCCAAAATGACTATTAGAGTATTACACCAAGCCATAACACATAAGAATACTATCAAGATCATCACAATTGATGTATAGAATAGCTAAGACAGAAAATCCATAATCTGAGAAGTTGTCCAATTCTTTAGTAAGTCAAATAAACCAAGATTATAGTCTAGCTAAGGGTATCCAAGGATGATACAAGCCATGTCAAATACTCTAAGTGGAACCAAGAATCATAGTATTGAACAGTTTAGAGTGCTACCAGATGTAAGAAAGACTCATTTGATCAAGTACTTGGTCTGTTTGAAGATAAGCAATTTTAGCACAAGTTTCTTTTTCTAGAAACATAATTATGGCTTTATCTTAGTGAAGCAAGTCCTGGACTAGGTGCCATCCACAACTGCCTCCTAAGCTTCAACCATTTTTCAAATCTTAACCATGTGCTAGATCCCAAGCCTTATGCGACCACTCCAAGCAACAGACTTAAGGAAGTGATCTTAGGTCATCCAAGGCTCCCCCTGAGTTCATGCCTAGTGCAATGGCAAGCAGCCTCAAGAGAAAGATTTGGTGAGATCAGTTTTTTCGCACAAAAGAGATCAATTTTGCTTTTGAAGTTTTTTTTTAGACCAACGATTAAAGATAAGTCATGTTTATTAACGAACTGACATAGCTTACTCAAAAGTCCAAAAGAGATTCAAGACTCAACTCAGCCTACTTGACATGGCGAGAATCATAACAGGATAACTTCAACAGACTAGTCTCAAGAGCTATCATGACAAGATTTTAGTTCAAGTTGAGCAATTTTAGTCACCTTATCATGGCAAAGACTAAACTACACATAAAAGGTCATGACAAATCTAGCAGTTTAGCATAAATGATGCAAGATGTAAAACAGTGACAACAGATCATAAGGGATAATAAACAAGGCTCCATGTAATTATATCACAATGCAAGATGAAATGCAGGAAAAACTAGATTCCCTTCAGAATGAGATGCACTTGTTAATTCAGGTTGACTTAAGACAAATTTAAGAACTTGAAGAACAAAGATGAACTCCCCCTGAACCAAAGCAACAAAAATGAGAACCCGGGAAGAGAAAGAGAAAATGCAGTCCTTAGAGCATAGATAAGATATAGAGAATACTATAGCTCAGACAGATTCGTATCTACCCCATATGATTCCAGGACTATCAGCTGATCAACTAACACACTAAGGAGCAAACACTGTCCCTGTCTACCCAAAGGTGGCCCGACCCTTGCTAGAACCTATAAGAAGTGAGTAAGCTCTACTTAGAGAGAGGAGAAACAGCTAATAAGCAGCATCCTAGAAGCACAAGATAAGAAATAGCAGTCAAAGCAATTTGGCAAGAGAACCACTCTAACCTATGCTGGAAGGACTTAGACCCAAAGCACTTAAATGAAATGCAACCAGAAAGGAGAACTAGCATAAATAAAATATAATACAGTAGTAAAACATAAGCTCCCCCTCATAACAGTCCATAAGGACAAACCACCCCAAGCTCTCCCCGCAGAGCTGAAAACCGAGAGCTGTCCAAAGGCTTAGTGAAGATATCAGCCAACTGGTGTTCACTCTCCATAAACTGGAGCACAATGTCACCCTTCTCTACAAGGTCTCGAAGAAAGTGATATCTGATATCAATATGCTTGGTCTGAGAATGTTGCACTGGGTTCTTGGCAATGCAAATCGCAGACGTGTTATCACAAAAGAGTGGAACACGGTCGATTACTAACCCAAAGTCCTACAAGGTCGAGACCATCCAAAGCACTTGGCTACAAAGAATCGGTCCGCAAAGAACGCACTCGGCCTCTGCGCAGTGGGTGTGCAACACCGCATCGCTTCCTTGAAGACCAGGAGACAAGAGAAGTGCCAATGAATTGGCAAGTGCCAGAGGTGCTCTTCCTATCTATCCTACAGCCTATGAAATCTGCATCGAAGAAGGCTCTAAGAGATAGACAAGAGGAGGAAGAGTACTAGATACCATAGTCAATGGTAGCTCGAAGGTACCGAAAGATGCGCTTCACCGTCTGGCGGTGAGATACGCGAGGAGAAGCCTGAAACCGAGCACAAAGACACACGGAGAAATGTATGTCTGGTCTCGAGGCTGTGAGGTACAAGAGAGAGCCTATCATGCTTCTGAACTCCTTTTGATCAACTGGCTCGCCGTCTTCATCTGGGTCAAGTGAGGCTATAGAAGCCATTGGAGTTGACACTGGCTTGCCATCACTCATGTCAAAGCGTCTCAGGAGATCACGAGTGTACTTGCCTTGGTGCAGAAAAGTACCTTCCCGAGTCTGTTTGATTTGGAAGCCAAGGAAGAAACTCAACTCGCCCATCATGCTCATTTCAAACTCTGAGCTCATGACATCCGAGAATTGGGAGACGAGAGCAAGCGAGGAGCCGCCAAAGATAATGTCATCCACATAAATCTGGACGAGCAGAAGATTAGTGCCAAGATGGCGGATGAACAAGGTCTTGTCAATTTTACCCATCTCAAAATCATGACTCATCAGATAGGACTTAAGTCTTTCATACCAGGCTCGAGGAGCTTGCTTAAGTCCATAAAGAGCTTTTGAAAGCTTGAATACATGATTAGGGTAATTGGTATTTTCGAAACCTGGGGGCTGTCTGACATAGACTTCTTCCTCAATATGTCCATTGAGAAAGGCACTCTTGACGTCCATCTGGTAAAGCTGGAAGCCCTTAGAAGCTGCAAAGGCAAGCAAGATTCTAATAGCTTCAAGTCTGGCTACAGGGGCAAAGGTCTCCTCAAAATCGAGACCCTCGACCTGGGAGTAACCCTGAGCTACCAGTCTAGCCTTGTTTCAAATGACTACCCCAACTTCGCTTTGCTTGTTCTTGAAAACCCACTTGGTCCCAATGATATTGTGACCTCGAGGGGGCTCAACAAGCGTCCAGACCTTGTTTCTTTCAACGTTTTCCTATTCCTCATGCATGGCATTTATCCATGATTCATCAGAGAGAGCATGACAAACGTCTTTAGGCTCAAATGAGGCAACGAAGGCAGAATGGAGACAGAAGAGAGACATGCCAGTTTTTGAACGAGTGACTCGCTCCAAAAGGTCTCCAATGATCTGCTTAGAAGGATGGTCCTTTTGAATGTGTCTAGGAGGTCCAGGGTGAGATTAAGAAGTGGTCTCTATCTCATGAGCAGATGAGATAGGAACAGAGCCACTAGCTTCAGAAGAAGCAGAAGGCAATGGCTGATCTCCTCGAGGTGCGGTGGAAGAAGGCACCTCAGGAGTAGGAGAAGGAACTGGATCGGGTAGACAACCCCCATCTCCGTCCTCCTCATCATCCACAAAGATGGAGTCAGACTGCTCTAGAGAACCTGAGATATCAGGCCTAGTCCCCGGACTGGCCTCATCGAAGGTCACCTCACAGGTTTCTACCATTTTGCTAGACTCGCAGTTCCAGACTCTATAGGCACGAGAAGAAGTCGAGTAACCCAGAAAGATCCCATCACAAGATCGGGACTCGAACTTATCTAGGTTTTTAGACTTCAGAATAAAACACTTGCAACCAAACACACGAAAATGCGAGACACTGGGCTTTCGCCCATATCTCAACTCATAAGAAGTGCGATGCAAGAGTGCCCTAAGAAAAACTCTGTTTGAAACATGACATGCAGTGGCAATAGCCTCAGCCCAAAACTTCCTAGGTGTAGAATATTCATTTAGCATAGTCTTGGCCATCTCAACCAAGGTACGGTTCTTCCTCTCCACAACGCCATTTTGCTGAGGGACGTGCGGAGAAGAGAACTGGTGCTCTACACCTGTCTCACCACAGAAACTCTCAAAGTAGGAATTCTTGAACTCGGTGCCATTATCACTGCGAATTGTTCGTAATGCACCTGGGAACTCAACAGAAAGCCTACTAAAAAGACCACAAAAATGAGTAAACGTCTCATCCTTCGAGGCTAAGAAAAACACCCAAGAGTACCTCGAGAAATCATCGACCACGACAAGAACATACCACTTCCCTCCTGCCGATCAGAAAGCCGGGCCAATCAGATCCATATGGAGCGATTGTCCCGTGCATCGACCATTGTTATCAGAATCGGAGAGTGAGAGGCGGCAACCATCTTGCCGTGCCGGCATGGAGAGCAAACTAGATCCTTGACCATCTTGAGTTTCGGCAAACCATGAATGAGATAGTGGCCGCTAACTCGGGTCAAATGATCAAAACCTATATGACCAAGTCTCCTATGCCAGAAGGTCAAATCACGGGAGAAGCAATTAAACACCGGAGAGGATCACCAGAAGACTCAAAACAATCAGCACGAAAGATCCTCCCATAACGAGAAATCCCGCAAACCAGACTACCCGAAGAATAAAAAATTTTGCAATTGTTTTTCTTAAAACTCACCTTGAAATCGTCATCGGTAAGTTGAGAAAATGAAAGCAGATTATACTGCAGCTTACTCACTAAGGCCACATCTTTTAAAATAAATGAATCATTAATGCGCACAGTACCTTTAGCGATGACGCGCCCAAACGAAGCATCTCCAAAAGTGATCATCTCATCACCTGGAGCGCGGGCTAGGGAAGAAAACCAACGAGAATCTCCGGTCATATGGCGAGAACAACCGGAGTCTACAAGCCAAACCTTTCCCTTCCCTGCCCGGCGAACCTGAGTCAAGCAGAGAGTAAAGTCTCAGTACTGGGGTGAATCAATAGTGATTTTGGCACCCAATACTGAGTAACACGTCGAACAGATGAAGTAGTCAAGCAAGACTGACCTCTATCTACCCTACGCTCTCGTCACTCAACAAGCGGAAGGTGCGTATGCGGACACGAAGCTGATTCTTCAATCCAACTGCTATTGAAGAGCTAGTCAAAATTTCAGCAACGTGCTGTTCTCGCCGCGAGTAGCCATCTCGGAAGGGAAACTGAGATCTACCCTCAAAACGACGGAAGTCACGACCAAAGGGAGCATGAGGACGAAAACCAGAAAACTCAGAAAAACCAAGTCCTCTATGTTGCCCAAAATCATCAGCTGGAACAAGCCTAGACCTCGTGTTGGTCTTAGGTGCACTCAAGATCTGGGGCTGACCCTGAATGTGCCTAAGAGACTCAACACGGTCTCTACGCGCGATCTTGGCGCGCCTGAAGCAATGATCAACCAAGTGTCCATCCTTCTGACAGAAGGTGCAATGATACTTCGCCTTCTGAGAGGCCGAAGCTACAGGTGGAATCACCTTGCTGTCAGAGATCTTTTGAACAATGCCCGCTGATTTAAAATTGACTTTCTCAGTCCTGGACTTAGTCTTGATCACACCTGGTGCTATGGATCTGAGCACGACAGGTGGATGCTTCCTCATGTTCTCATGGAAATCATATCCTAGACCCTGATTAAATCTGCAAATCTTGGATTGATCAAGAATGAGGTTGAGCTTCTTCTTGCCTCCTACAAACCTCTCGAGAGTGTTCATAAGATACTGACACTCCCGAAAAAGAGAGGTGCAAGAAGAGCAGGGGGAAGAAGGAACAACAGAGGATAAGGGAGCAGAAGAGGAACCAACAGCAGAGCAAAGATTGGCTTGTGCATGCACAGCCGACTCTGGGGGAACAGTCCTACTACTAGCCAGTTGGTTTACGTCGCTAGGCGTCTCTACCAAATCCTCATGATTCTTCCCAGCACACACATTACAAACAGATGGTTGCTTCTCTAGAAGGTCCTTAGTTAGCTTCACACATTTTTCATCTAGAGCAATCAATTCATATTTTAGTTTGTTACAATGATTGCATGGTGAGCTAACAGGGTCCTTAGAAGCAAATTTGGCCAATTTGTTATTGTCATCAACTAATTCTTGAAACTGTTTGGAGACAGATTCAAGTTCAGCAGTAAGTTTGGGACAGTTAACACATGAAGCAATAGGCTCAAGTAAGAATGCTTGAAGTTCAGTAATTTTATGGTCTGCCCGTTTTAAGTTCATCTTCAAATTATTACAACTTTCACAAATCTCGGGCAGATCAAGCAACATGGTATAAAGACCTTTAAAAGCATTATCCTTATCCTCACAAGAGGTGCAAGAAATAGTCTCTACAACAGTCGAAGAAATAGGTGCTACCCTACTCATTTCTAGTTCAGCAAGCAGACTAGCATTCTCCACCTTAAGTTTATCAACCTCAGAAGTCAGACTATCATGCGAGGCCCTTAATTTCTCCATGTCACTAATCAAGACACAGCATGTATCACAATCATCACGGGAGGAAGCAGATCTAAGTGAAGTAAGCTCCCGTGATAGTCTATCTACTTCCTTCTCAAGATCAACACCCTTAGCCCTAGACCTAGCATAGAACTTTCCAAGTTTAAGAAATGCATCATTGAGCTGGTCGTAGGAGGGACCTACCTCATCGGAGTCGCTGTAGAGCTCGCTGTCGCTGACGTCGGTCCCGTTGGCCATGAAGCACATGCCGATGAAGTTGTCACCGTCCTTGGGATCTTTATCATCCTTGCCTTCGTCGTCGCTCCATCCCTCCACGTCGCTGAAGTTGAGGTCGTCGAAGGCGGTGAGGACGCGATGGAAGAGCTTCTTGGCCTTCCCAAAGTTGCGGAACTTCTTCTTGTCTTGAGCAGGTGCTGAGGGCTTCATGTTGCGGTTCTTGTCGATGTAGTTGTTCTTGCCCGAACCGCCGTAGTCGCCTTTGCCCTTCCCCAGCTTGAGGCAGTTTGCTCGGATGTGGTTGGGGCCACCACACTCGAAACAAATCACGGGTCCTCCTCTTCTTCCATCCCTCCTTCTCTTGAAAGCATGGGAGAACTTCCGAGCTAGGAGGGCTAGTTGCTCATCCGCAAGGTGCTCTAACTGATCATCAGTTATGTCACAGAGAGCAGCCAGGGAGAAACCGCAAAGCGAATCAGAGGAAGATCCAGAAGTGGGATCGGTGACTAAGGCCATCAACTGTGACTTCGACCTTCGAGAGACTATGTCAATCTCGTGAGTCTTGAGGCGCGAGTAGAGTGCGTCAAGAGTCAGAGTCGAGAGGTCCGTGGTATCCTTGATGGTAGTCACCTTCATCTCCCAAACGCGCAAATCAAGAGCTGCGAGCATCTGACGAGCATTGTCCGAGTCGGGGTATGTAAGACCAACCGCTCGGAGGTTACTCAAAATCTTGTGAAAACGCCGCAGCACTCATCAAGGGACTCGCCAATGAGCATTTCAAACTTGTTGTACTCTCGCTTGAACTGGTCTTGTCGAACTGTCTTGATCTGGGTGGTACCCTCATGGTAAGCGTCGAGGGTCACCCAGATGTCAAAAGTCGACGTCAGATGTGAGATGCGATCAAACTCGTTTCGGCTCAAACCTTGGATTATAATGTTCCTTGCCTTTGCATTGGCCTCAACATCGGGCATGTTTCCCATATTGATGTTTTCATCGGCAGAATAAATGAATCGACCTTCACCTTCCGCCAGATGGCATACCCCTGAGCCTGGATGTATGTCTCCATTCGGCTCTTCCAGAAAGGGTAATCCAGGCAATCAAAGACGGGAGGCTTGGTGTAATACTTGTCCGTTGCCATGGCTCACAGACCGGTTAAATATCTATCGAAAAGAGCTAACCGGCTCTGATACCAATTGAAGGACCGAAATGGCAACAGAGGGGGGGGGGGGGTGAATGGTGCCTTAAAAATTAAGATCCTCCCCTCTCAAGTGTCCACACAGCAATTCAACAACTTACTGTTAAACAAAAGGTGTGATGTGAATCAAATCCAAACAGTTAAACATAAATGGATGTTCTCACAAATATCGAAGTCAGACTCTACCTTATGTAGTTCCAAGATCGCAGATAGTTCGCCTTGGACAATCGGAAGTTCCGATTGTCCTGACCGAAGAACAGTACGCTCGTGGTTTTGCCCAAAAATCCGAAATACTAACTCTTGAATCCTCTTCTCAGGTCAAGGCTCACAGGACATCATCCTAAACAACATCTTGACCTCATGGAGAAGAATCGCAAACAAAGATCCATCAATCAAAGCAAAAACGGATTTCTTGAGTATTAGGCAAGAAAGAACAAAAACCACAATTAGCAAGATTCTTAGATTCTTGGCTCATGAAACTTTGAGGATATATTAGCAATATCAATAAGACTCTAGATATCAAGTTTCATGCCATCTCATAAGATGAATCAAAAGTTTCACCAAAACCCTAGATATTCAACATGAACAGAGAGAGAATAAAAGAGGCATAAACAAAGAACCAAAACCTCAGGATTTCATTGATAGGAATCACAAGATTACAGAGGAAAACACAGAGGAAAGATTACACAAATTTTAGTTCATCCTCTCCAACTCAACAACCTCTCAAAAAGCAAAACAACCTCTCCAAAGGCTCTTTAGATAAAGCTAACTCTAATTTTGTCTCTCAAAAAGTCCAACCAAACAACCAGGGGTTCACCCCTATTTATAGCCTAGCTAACGGGTCTCCAACCCATTAAGCCCGCTACACCCGAACGGAACCGCCTCCACTTGTGCTGCTTTGCGAAAAGACCGTTTTGCCCCTTGCGCACGTTTTGGAAGCTCCCGCGTTCCTTGTTGTTCACGACTCGCAAACGCCTCGAGTGCACGCCGTCTTTGACACATATTTACCGTTCTAACCTCCACGCCGCCTGCGTCTAGTTCGGTGTCCACGTGTGTCGCCACGACTCCACCTCGATGCCCTGCAACCAACATAGACAAGAAACATATCACATAGCATTGCTCAAGATAATAGAATCATCATTTGCATTTATCTCAAAGCAATTCACAACTCAAAATCCAACCAATGCCTTTCTGCACAGTTCTGTCCACAATCGGAAGTTCTGTAATTAACACTGTGGAAGTTCCGATTATCGGAACGTCCGCACTTCCATGGCGGAAGTTCCGATTATCGGACCGTCCGCACTCCCAGGTTGGAAGATCCGATTGTCGTCACAGCAGAACACTCTTGACAGTATTTTTGGAAGTTCCGCGACCCCAGGTGCGGAATTTTCGATTATCAACTCACCAGAACACAATCGTCAGGATAATCGGAAGTTCCGTTTTACCAGGGCAGAAGTTCCGATTATCGGAACTTCCGCATTCCAAAACCGGAAGTACCGCATGATCTGAAACAAAATAAAGCGACGATAAGAACGCTACGAATCCAATCACAAACTATTCAACATAGCGTCAAATACTCATCACTCGAAAGGGGACCCTACTCACATGGTCTCTCAGGAATGATCGTTGATAGAACCTTTTTGATGTAGTACATGAGCGTGTGTACTCGGGATTCTGAGTTGTTCTTGAAAAGTTAGAGGTAATGTGATTGTGTGGGATCTATTTTGTGGTGCTTTGGGTGCCTTCAATTAAATTATGGTTGATTAGTAGAATGAAATGCATGGAGTATTCGGGAGATTCAATGGAGCCTCCCCACAATGGTGTTAATGATGTATTTCAGTTTGAGAGACCATGTGAGTAGGGTCCCCATTTGAGTGATGAGTATTTGACGCTGTGGTGAGAAGTTTGTGATTGAAATCATTGCGTTTGTGTTTCTGCTGGTTTGTTTCTGTAAGTGCGGAACTTCTGGTTCAGGAAAACCGCACTGGTAAAACGGAACTTCCGATTATCTTGACGTTTGTGTTTTGGTTGCGTTAATCGGAACTTCCGCACCTGGGGTCGCGGAACTTCCGAAAATACTGACAAGAGTATTCTGATGTGACGACAATCGGATCTTCCAACCTGGGAGTGCGGACGGTCCGATAATCGGAACTTCCGCAATGGAAAGTGCGGAACTTCCGATTATCGGCAGAACTGTGCAGAAAGGCATAGTTTGTGATTTTGAGTTTGTATGAGTTTGAGTCTTGTACAAATATTGATTCTATGATATTGGGCAATGCTATGTGATGTGTTTTTGTCTGTGTTGACTGCAGGACATCGAGACGAAGTCGTGGCGAGACACGAGGTGATCGGACTAGGCGTAGGAGGCGTTGAGGTCAGAACGGTCGGGATGTGTCGAAGACGGCGTGAATCTTGAAGTGGTTGCGAGTCGTGAACAACAAGGAACGCGGGAGCTTCCAGAAGGTGTGCAAGGGGCGAAACGGTCTTTTCACAAAGCGACACAAGTGGAGGCGGTTCCGTTCGGGTGTAGCGGGCTTAATGGGTTGGAGACCCATTAGCTAGGCTATAAATAGGGGTGAACCCCTGGTTGTTTTGGTTAGACTTTTGAGAGAAAATTAGGGTTAGCTTTAGCAAAAGAGCTTGTGGAGAGGTTGTTTTGCTTTTTGAGAGTTTGTTGAGTTGGAGAGGATGAACTGAAACTTCTTGTAATCTTTCCTCTTTGTTTTCCTTCTGTAATCTTTGATTCGGATCAATGAAATCTGAGGCTTTGGATATTTGATTATGCATCTCTTTCTTTATCTGTTCTATGTTGAACTTCTAGGGTTTTGGTGAAACTCTTTATTTCTTTTATGAGATTGCATGAAACTTGATATATAGTCTCTTATGGATATTGCTAACCTATCTTCAAAGTTTCATTAGCCAAGAATCAAAAAATCTCTTAAATTTTGGTTTGTGGCCTTTCTTACCTCTTCTTCAAGAAATCCGATTTCTTTTTAATTAAACGATCTTTGTCTGCGATTTCTTCTCATGAGGTCAAGGTGTTGTTTAGGATGATGTCCTGTGAGACTTGACCTGAGAAGAGAAGCAAATCAAAAGTATTTCAGATTTTTTGAATCGTTCCAGTGCGCTCTGTTCTTCTGTCAGGATAATCGGAACTTCCGCCATCTGAGCTGCGGAACTTCCGATTTCCGGAACTTCCGCGCCTGACTGGCCGGAACTTCCGATTTCTGGCAGAACAGCCTGAAACTTGTTTTTGTTCTCTGATTTTGCTTCACCTCTTTTCTTGAGATTTCCAGAGGACTTTGTAGGATAGTTTAAATACAGTAAATGGGAGATCTTAATTTTTAAGGCACCATTCACCCCCCCCTCTGTTGCCATTTCGGTCCTTTAATTGGTATCAGAGCCGGTTAGCTCTTCATTATAGATCTTAACCAGTTTGTTGAGCCATGGCAACGGACCAGTATTCCACCAAGCCTCCAGTCTTTGATGGTCTGGATTACCCTTTCTGGAAGAGCCGAATGGAAACATACATCCAGGCTCAGGGGTATGCCATCTGAAGAAAGGTGAAGGTTAGATTTGCTGTTCCTGCTGATGAAAACATCAATATGGGAAACATACCTGATGTTGAGGCCAATGCTAAGGCAAGGAACATTATCATTCAGGGTTTGAGAAGAAGTGAGTTCGATCGCATTTCTCATTTATCTTCTGCTTACGACATCTGGGTGACCCTCGATGCATACCATGAGGGCACCACCCAGATTAAGACGGTTCGACAAGACCAGTTCAAGCGAGAATACAGCAAATTTGAGATGCTTGCTGGTGAATCTCTTGACGAGTGCTTTTCGCATTTCTATAAGATTTTGAGCAATCTCCGAGCGGTCGGTCTTACATACCCCGACTCGGATAACGCTCGACAGATGCTTTCTGCACTCGATCTTCGTGTTTGGGAGATGAAAGTGACTACCATCAAGGATAGCACGGACCTGTCGACCCTGACTCTTGACGCGCTTTACTCGCGCCTCAAGACTCACGAGATTGACATTGTCTCTCGAAGGTCGAAGTCACAGTCGATGGCTTTAGTCACTGATCCCACCTCTGGATCTTCTTCTGAGTCGATACACAAGTTCTCCCTTGCTGCTCTCTGTGACATAACTGATGATCAGTTAGAGCAGCTTGAGGATGAACAGCTAGCCCTCCTAGCTCGGAAGTTTTCCCATGCTTACAAGAGGAGGAGGGATGGAAAAAGAGGAGGTCATGTGATTTGCTTCGAGTGTGGTGGCCCCAACCACATCCGAGCAAACTGCCCCAAGCTTGGGAAGGGCAAAGGTGACTACGGCGGTTCGGGCAAGAACGACTACATCGACAAGAACCGCAACACAAAGCCCTCAGCACCTGACCAAGGCAAGAAGAAGTTCCGCAACTTTGGGAAGGCAAAGAAGCTGTTCCATCGCGTCCTCACCGCCCTCGACGAACTTGACACCAGCGAGGTTGAGGGGTGGAGTGACGATGATGGAAAGGACGACCAAGATCCCAAGGACGACGGCAACTTCTCCGGCATGTGCTTCATGGCCCTCGGGGGCGATCTAAGGGACAACGAGCTGTACTCCGACTCCGATGAGGTTAGTCCCACTTACGACCAGCTTAATGATGCTTTTCTTAAGCTAGGTAGATTTCATGCTAAGTCTAGGGCTAAGTGTACTGAGTTGGAGAAGGAAGTAGCTAGACTATCACGGGAGCTTACCTTACTTACATCTGCTCCCTCCCGTGATGATTGTGACACATGCTGTGCTCTGCTTGATGACATGGAAAAACTAAGGACCTTGCATGATAGTGTGTCCTCTGAATTAGACATGATTAGGGTGGAGAACATTAGCCTTCTTGCTGAACTAGAGATGAGTAGGGTAGCACCTCCTTCATCTACTGCTATTGAGGCTACTGCTTGCACCTCCTGTGAGGTTAAGGACAACTCGTTTAGAGGTCTATATACCATGTTGCTCGATCTGCCCGAGACTTGTGAAAATTGTAATAATCTCAAGATGAACCTAAAACGGGCAGATCACAAAATTGTTGAATTCCAAGCTGCTTTACTAGAGCCCATTGTTTCTTGTTTAGACTGTCCTAAGTTAACTACTGAACTGGAATCTGTATCCAAACAGTTTCAAGAAATGATTGATCACAATAACAAACTGGCTCAGTATGCTTCTAAGGACCTTGTTAGCTCACCATGCAATCAATGTAATAAACTAAAATGTAATTCGGTTGCTTTGGATGAAAAATGTGTGAAGCTAACTAAGGACCTACTAGAGACACAATCATCCGCTTGTATTGTGTCTGCTGGGAAGAAGTCTAAGTGTTTGGTAGAGACGCCTAGCAACGTGAACCAATCTGCTAGCAGTAGGACTGTCCCCCCAAAGTCGGTTGTGCATGCACAAGCCAATCTTTCCTCTGCTGTTGGTTCTTCTTCTGCTCCCTTACCTTCTGCTGTTCCTTCTTCCCCCTGTTCTTCTTGCACGTCTCTTTTTCAGGAGTGTCAGTATCTTATGAACACTCTTGAGAAATTTGTAGGAGGCAAGAAGAAGCTCAATCTCATTCTAGACCAATCCAAGATTTGTAAATTTAATCAAGGTCTAGGATATGATTTCCATGAGGACATGAGGAAGCATCCACCTGTCGTGCTCGGAACCATAGCACCATGTGTGATCAAAACTAAGCCCAGGACTGAGAAAGTGAATTTTAAATCAGCGGGTTTTGTTCAAAGGATCTCTGACAGCAAGGTGATTCCACCCACAGCTTCGGCCCCTCTGAATGCGAAGTATCATTGCACCTTTTGTCAGAGGGATGGACATTTGTTTGATCATTGCTTCAGGCGTGCCAAGATCGCACGTAGAGATCATGTTGAGTCCTTTAGGCGCATTCAGGGTCAGCCCCAGACCATGAGTGCACCTAAGACTAACATGAGGTCTAGGTTTGCTACAGCTGATGATTTAGGGCAGCATCGAGGACTTGGTTTTTCTGAGTTTTTTGATTTTCGTCCTCATGCTCTCTTTGGTCGTGACTTCCGTCGCTTTGAGGGTAGATCTCGGTTTCCCTTTCGAGATGACTACCCGCGGCGTGATCAGCATGTTGCCAGAATTCCAGCTCGCTTGACTACTTCATCTGTTCGACGTGTTACTTAGTATTGGGTGCCTAAATCACTGTTGATTCACCCAGTACTGAGACTTTACTCTCTGTTTGACTCAGGTTCGCCGGGCTGGGAAGGGAAAGGTCTGGATTGTAGACTCCGGGTGTTCTCGTCATATGACCGGAGACTCTCGTCGGTTTTCTTCCCTAGCCCGTGCTCGAGGTGATGAGATGATCACCTTCGGAGATGCTTCATTTGGGCGCGTAATCGCTAAAGGTACTGTGAGCATTAATAGTTCGTTTATTTTGAAAGAGGTTGCCTTAGTAAGTAAGCTGCAGTATAATCTGCTTTCAGTCTCTCAGCTTACCGATGACGGTTACGAGGTGCGCTTTAAGAAAAACAATTGCAAAATTCTTGATTCTTCGGGTAGCCTAGTTTTCGGGATTTCTCGATATGGGAGGATCTTTCGTGCTGATTTTTCTGAGTCTTCTGGGGATCCTCTCCGGTGTTTAATTGCTTCTGAATCATGTGATTTGACCTTCTGGCATAGGAGACTAGGTCATATAGGCTTTGATCATTTGACACGAGTTAGCGGCCACGATCTCATTCGTGGTTTGCCAAAACTCAAGATGGTCAAGGATCTAGTTTGCTCTCCATACCGGCACGGCAAGATGGTTGCCGCTTCTCACTCTCAAATCCAAGGACAATGATCGATGCACTGGACAACCGCTCCATATGGATACGATTGGTCGGCTCGAATCTTGATCGGCGGGAGGGAAGTGGTATGTTCTTGTTGTGGTCGACGACTTCTCGAGGTACTCTTGGGTGTTTTTCTTAGCCTCGAAGGATGAGACGTTTACTCATTTTCGTGGTCTTTTTAGTAGGCTTTCTGTTGAGCTCCTAGGTGCATTACGAGCAATTCGCAGTGATAATGGCACCGAGTTCAAGAATTCCTACTTTGAGAGTTTCTGTGGTGAGACAGGTGTAGAGCACCAGTTCTCGTCTCCATACGTCCCCCAACAGAATGGCGTTGTGGAGAGGAAGAACCGTACCTTGGTCGAGATGGCCAGGACGATGCTTGATGAATACTCTACACCTAGGAAGTTTTGGGCTGAGGCTATTGCTACTGCTTGTCATGTCTCTAACAGAGTTTTTCTTAGGGCACTCTTGCATCGCACTTCTTATGAGGTGAGATATGGGCGAAAGCCCAGTGTCTCGCATTTTCGTGTGTTTGGTTGCAAGTGTTTTATTCTGAAGTCTGGGAACCTAGATAAGTTCGAGTCACGATCTTGTGATGGGATCTTTCTGGGTTACTCGACTTCTTCTCGTGCCTATAGAGTCTGGAACTGCGAGTCTAGCAAAATGGTAGAAGCATGTGAGGTGACCTTCGATGAGGTCAGTCCGGGGACTAGGCCTGATATCTCAGGTTCTCTAGAGCAGTCTGAGTCCATCTTTGTGGACGTTGAGGAAGACAGAGATGAAGGTTGTCTACCCGATCCAGTTCTTCTTCCTCCTCTTGAGGTGCCTTCTTCCACTGCACCTCGAGGAGATCAGCCCTTACCTTCTGTTTCTTCTGAAGTTAGTGGCTCTGTCCCTATCTCATCTGCTCATGAGATAGCGGCTACTTCTTCATCTCACCCTGGACCTCCTAGACACATTCAAAAGGACCATCCTTCAGAGCAGATCATTGGAGACCTTTTCGAGCGTGTCACACGTTCCAAAGCTGGTTTGTCTCTCTTCTGTCTCCATTCTGCTTTCGTCGCCTCATTTGAGCCCAAAGACGTTTGTCATGCTCTATCTGACGAGTCTTGGATAAAGGCCATGCATGAGGAGTTGGAAAACTTTGAAAGAAACAATGTCTGGTCCCTTGTTGAGCCCCCTCAAGATCACAATATCATTGGGACCAAATGGGTGTTCAAGAAAAAGCAAAGTGAAGATGGGTTAGTCATTCGAAACAAGGCTATGCTGGTAGCTCAGGGCTACTCCCAAGTTGATGGTCTAGATTTCGAAGAGACCTTTGCCCCTGTAGCTAGACTTGAAGCCATTAGAATCCTGCTTGCCTTTGCAGCTTCTAAGGGTTTCAAGCTTTACCAGATGGATGTCAAGAGTGCTTTCCACAATGGCCTTATTGAGGAAGAAGCCTATGTCAGACAGCCTCCAGGTTTCGAGAACTCCAAATACCTAACCATGTCTACAGGCTTTCCAAAGCTTTGTATGGACTCAAGTAGGCTCCCAGAGCTTGGTATGAAAGGCTTAAGTCCTATCTGCTGAGTCATGGTTTTGAAATGGGTAAAATAGACAAGACCTTATTCATCCGCAGTCTTGGCACTGATCTTTTGCTCGTCCAAATCTATGTGGACGACATCATCTTTGGCGGCTCCTCACATACTCTCGTTTCCAAGTTTTCCGATGTTATGAGATCCGAATTTGAGATGAGCATGATGGGCGAGTTGAGCTTCTTCCTTGGCTTCCAAATCAAACAGACTCAGGAAGGTACTTTTCTTCACCAAGGCAAGTACACTCGAGACCTCCTGAAGCGCTTCGACATGAATGATGGAAAGCCAGTATCAACTCCGATGGCATCTACAGCTGCTCTTGATCCAGATGAAGACGGCGAACCGGTTGACCAGAAGGAGTTCAGAAGCATGATTGGCTCTCTCTTGTACCTCACAGCCTCGAGACCAGATATACATTTCTCCGTATGTCTTTGTGCTTGGTTTCAGGCTTCTCCTCACGTATCTCACGGCCAGGCGGTGAAGCGCATCTTTGGTACCTTCGAGCTACCATTGACTATGGTATCTGGTACTCTTCCTCCTCTTGTCTATATCTTAGAGCCTTTTCTGATGTAGACTTCGCTGGCTGTAGAATAGATAGGAAGAGCACTTTTGGCACTTGCCAATTCATTGGCACTTCTCTTGTCTCCTGGTCTTCAAGGAAGCGATCGGTGTTACATGATCCATTGTAGAGGCCGAGCGTTCTCGCAGCCGATTCTTTCAGAGCCAAGTACTTTGGATGGTCTTGACCTTGCAAAACTTTGGGTTAATAATCGACCGTGTTCCACTCTTTTGTGATAACACGTCTGCGATTTGCATTGCCAAGAACCCAGTGCAACATTCTCGGACCAAGAATATTGATATCACATATCACTTTCTTCGAGACCATGTAGAGAAGGGTCACATTGTGCTCCAGTTTGTGGAGAGTGAACACCAGTTGGCTGATATCTTCACCATGCCTTTGGACAGCTCTCAGTTTTCAGCTCTGCGGGGAGAGCTTGGGGTGGTTTGTCCTTATGGACTGTTGTGAGGGGGAGCTTATGTTTTTCTACTGTATTATATTTTAATTATGCTCGTTCTCCTTTCTGGTTGCATTTCATTTAAGTGCTTTGGGTCTAAGTCCTTCCAGCATAGGTTAGAGTGGTTCTCTTGCCAAGTTGCTTTGATTGCTATTTCTTATCTTGTGCTTCTAGGATGCTGCTTATTAGCTGTTTCTCCTCTCTCTAAGTTGAGCTTACTCACTTCTTATAGGTTCTAGCGAGGGTCGGGCCACCCTTGGGTAGACAGGGACAGTGTTTGCTCCTTAGTGTGTTAGTTGATCAGCTGATAGTCCTGGAATCATATGGGGTAGATAAGAATCTGTCTGAGCTATAGTATTCTCTATATCTTATCTATGCTCTAAGGACTGTCTTTTCTCTGTCTCGTTCCAGTTTCTCGTTTTTGTTCCTTTGATTCAGGGGAAATTCATCTTGGTTCTTCTAGTTCTTATTTTTGTCATAACTCAACCTGAATTAAAAGATGCATCTCATTCTGAAGGGGTTCTGGGTTTTCGTGCATTTCGTCCTGCATTGCAATATAATCATATGGAGCCTTGTCTATTATCCCTTATGATCTGTTTTCACTGTTTTACATCTTGCCATGATTTATGCTAAACTGCCAGATTTATCATGACTTTTTATGTGTAGTTTAGTCTTTGCCTTGCTAAGGTGTTTAAGAAAAATGCTAAACTTGAATTAAAATCTTGTCATGATAGCTCTTGAGACTTGTCTGGTTGAAGTATTCTTTTATGATTCTCGCCATGTCAAGTAGGCTGAGTTGAGTCTTGAACCTTTATTGAGTTTCAGAGTAAGCTATGTCAGTTCATTCAGAAACTTGATTTATCTTTAATCGTTGGTCTAAAAACTTCAAAAGCAAAAATGATCTCTTCTGTGCGGAAAAACTGATCTCACCAAATCTTTCTCATGAGACTGCTTGCCATTGCACTAGGCATGAACTCAGGGGGAGCCTTGGATGACCTAAGATCACTTCCTTAAGTTTGTTGCTTGGAGTGGTCGCATAAGGCTTGGGATCTAGCACATAGTTAAGATTTGAAAAATTGGTTGAAGCTTAGGAGGCAGTTGTGGATGGCACCTAGTCCAGGACTTGCTTCACTAAGATAAAGCCATAATTTTGTTTCCAAAAAGAGAAACTTGGGCTAAAATTGCTTATCATTAAAAAGACCAAGTATTGGATAAAATTGAGTCAATCTTTTGACTGGTAGCACTCTAAACTGTTCAATATGAGTCTTCTTGGTTCAATTTAGATTATTTGACATGGCTTGTATCATCCTTGGATACCTTTAGCTAGACTACAATCTTGGTTTATTTGACTTGCTAAAGAATTGGTTCATTAATCAGATTATGGATTTTCTGTCTTAGCTTTTCTATACATCAATTGTCATGATCTTGATAGAACTCTTATGTGTTATGGCTTGGTGTAATACTCTAATAGTCATTTTGGATAATCTTCATGGCTCCTAATGCTTAAAATGAATATCATATAGTCTTTTCCTCTCTTTAAAACTTCTTGATGTGATTATTGCCAAAAGGGGGAGAAGTTAGTTTGGATTTTGGAGGCTTTGCAGAAAAATTTGCTCTTTCATTTAAAGCTCAAATCCTTCTTCTTTGACAAACATGGTTGTGAGCCTTCTTGATTTCTAGATTAGACCATGTTTGGCTTTTATTTCAAACTCTTCTATTTGCTATTTCTGTGTTTGTCAATATACTCATCAAGGCGGAGATTGAGAGACCATGTGAGTAGGGTCCCCATTTGAGTGATGAGTATTTGACGATGTGATAAGAAGTTTGTGATTGAAATCATTGTGTTTGCGCTTTTGCTGGTTTGTTTCTGTAAGTGCGGAACTTCCGGTTCAGGAAAACGGAAGTTCCGATAATCGGAACTTCCGCACTGGTAAAACGGAACTACCGATTATCCTGACGTTTGTGTTCTGGTTGCGTTAATAGAAATTTCCGTACCTGGGGTCGCGGAACTTCCGAAAATGCTGACAAGGGTATTCTGATGTGACGACAATCGGATCTTCCAACCTGGGAGTGCGGACGGTCCGATAATCGGAACTTCCACAATGGTAAGTGCGGAACTTCCGCAATGGTAAGTGCGGAACTTTCGATTATCGGCAGAACTGTGCAGAAAGGCATAGTTTGTGATTTTGAGTTTGTATGAGTTTGAGTCTTGTGCAAATATTGATGCTATGATATTGGGCAATGCTATGTGATGTGTTTTTGTCTGTGTTGACTGCAGGACATCGAGACGAAGTCGTGGCGAGACACGAGGTGATCGGACTAGGCGCAGGAGGCGTTGAGGTCAGAACGGTCGGGATGTGTCGAAGACGGCGTGAATCTTGAAGTGGTTGCGAGTCGTGAACAACAAGGAACGCGGGAGCTTCCAGAAGGTGTGCAAGGGGCGAAACGGTCTTATCGCAAAGCGACACAAGTGGAGGCGGTTCCGTTCGGGTGTAGCGGGCTTAATGGGTTGGAGACCCATTAGCTAGGCTATAAATAGGGGTGAACCCCTGGTTGTTTTGGTTAGACTTTTTGAGAGAAAATTAGGGTTAGCTTTAGCAAAAGAGCTTTTGGAGAGGTTGTTTTGCTTTTGATAGTTTGTTGAGTTGGATAGGATGAACTGAAATTTATGTAATCTTTCCTCTGCGTTTTCCTCTGTAATCTTGTGATTCCTATCAATGAAATCCTGAGGTTTTGGTTCTTTGTTTATGCCTCTTCTTTTCTCTCTCTGTTCATGTTGAATATCTAGGGTTTTTGCAAAACTTTTGATTCGTCTTATGAGATGGCATCAAACTTGATATCTAGAGTCGTATTGATATTGCTAATATATCCTCAAAGTTTCATGAGCCAAGAATTTGAGAATCTCGCTAATTTCGGGTTTTTGGTCTTTCTTACCTAATACTCAAGAAATCCGTTTTTACTTTGATTGATGGATCTTTGTCTGTGATTCTTCTCCATGAGGTCAAGATATGGTTTAGGATGATATCCTGTGAGCCTTGACCTGAGAAGAGGATTCAAGAGTTGGTATTTCGGATTTTTTGGCAAAAACCCGAGCGTACTGTTCTTCGGTCAGGACAATCGGAACTTCCGATTGTCCAAGGCGAACTTCTGCTGCGGAACTTCCAAGACTGAAATCGGAACTACATAAGGTAGAATCGAACTTCCGATTTCGTAAGCGGCTGAACTTTGTTTTCATTCTCTGATTTTGCTTCACCTCCCTTCTTGAGATTTCAAGAAGGCTTTGTAGGTTTGTTTAAATACAGTAAAGGGGAGTTCTTAATTTTTAAGGCACGATTCACCCCCCCTCTGTTGCCATTTCGGTCCTTCAAAAACATATATCAATCTCAAATGTACAGTTGTACTTGCCTTTTTCCACTACGACGTGCGGGGAGGCAAGGATGATGCCCCTCCCTCCAGAACTAACAATAAGAACGCTGATGAAAAAATGTATTAAAAATTTGATTTAAATGAGAGGGGGTTTAGTGGAGTAGTTGAACATGGAATTAGGGAGAAACCCTGGTCTCCCCTCCCAACATGCATCTTATTTTCCTCATGAAGATGCATAGTTGGCTAAATTATGATCCACTACCTAGCAAATAATTTATAACAGTATGTTTACAAAACAAACTATAACCGTATATGATGTCATCAATTCAGGGAAAAGCAATTGTAAAACATGGTCTTGGAGATCAAAAAAGGGAGAACAAAATAATACACATAATTTAAGTAGAAGAATACCTTAGGCCTTAGTTGATGAAAAACTGTAGGGTAGCTTGACTAAAGATGGTAAAAAAAAAAGAATCAGAAGGGAAAAAATTAGTTCAGTCAGGCAAGTGCTTACCTCAAAGATTGTAAGACAAAATGTGCTTGTTGGGCAATGGGGGACATCATCTTCTGATTGTATATGTCGTAGTAAGGTGCAGAAATGGAAACACAGGCTGGATTTGAATGTTCGGTAACTTCTGTGTGATCAAGATAAGAGGGCAATGATCGCTATAAGTTCATAGAGATTTTTGTTTTAGACTGTAACAGTAGAGAGCAGCACCATTTGCTCATGCATAGATCTATGCATAATAACACTGCACATGCATAAATCTATGCATACAAACATTGTGCCAAAAAGTCCCATGCGGAATGAAAGGCACTATTATTTTTTTATTTTGATTCGTATAGAAAACAGAAGGATTCAAAAGCCAATTCAGTGTATAAATTATCCTAGGAACATAGACATATTGATGATGCTAGCATCTGCTTAGAACTGTGGGGATCCACCGGAGGGACAACAAAACCAGCCGGCAAGGCCTCTCTAGACTCTGCAGATGGCACACCAGAAGAAACCAGTTCTCGCAAGCATAAAGTGTGCCTCTGTCGCTTCTCCAAAAATATTTCCCTCACGCTAACATGAAAGCAGCAGTCCAGAACAATAAAAGACAGGGCTTCAAGTGTAATACTTTGCCATAAAGGATGATTGAAAACAAACCACATAATTTATCAGCACCTAAATATATGCAATAGCAATCGGTTGCTTGCATAAAAATAAGAATTATTATTGGTAAATAGCAACGAATTGTCTCAAACAGTACAGGATACAACAAGAAAGATCAAGGCATGCATGTCGAGCACTTTTGGCATAAGAAATCAAAAGCACAACAATAAACCGAAGTCCGAAGATGAGCAAACCACCAAAAATACATTAGCCATGTTTACGACATGCAACTATCGAAAGTAAACTCACCATAAAATGAAGGAAATGTTTGGGACTTTGGGCACTAATAGCTAGGTTGTTTAAGACTCACTGGATTTCTGAATGAGAAAAACATAAGTTTCACTAACAAAACCAAAGACGCAGCAAGCCGGCGCGGCCGGTGGCCAAGCGCCGCCTCTGGGTCCTCTGCGCTGCTCCTCCCCCTTCCGGCCGGCCTTCGGTTCTCTCTCTCTTTCCGGTTCTCTACATCACCTCCCCTCGGCTGGCTTGGCGCTTTGCGCCGCCGCTGAGCTCTCCCCTGGTTCCTGAGCTCACTCCCGGCTCGGCCTACTCCAGTGCTTCGCCTTGGCCGGCTCGGCCTCCCGGGCGCCGGCTGCCTTGGCTCTTCCAGAACCGCCCTCTGCTGCTCAGCCGCCCGTTCTCGGCTCGGCCTGCTACTGGACTTAGTTTCCCCCGTTCTACTTTGATTTCAGCTATGTTGATTTTTATTAGATCCAATTGAATCAGTATTAATGCTAATGGTTGATTCATGTATGCATGTTCATGGAGGTTCATCTGAGGTGGTGAAGGCTACTGATGGTAGAGGTGGGTGTTGGGTTCGGTTGCCATTGAGGTAAGACCTCGGCTGATCTCCTTCTCTACTCCTACCCCTACTGCTCTGTGATGAAGATGAACTGAGAGCACTTTGATGCTACTGAGATCTGGGGTTGATTCTACTGAGGTCTGGTGATTGATGATGTGCAAGTGATGTGCATGCTGAGTCTTTGTGGTGCAAACTGATATGGGTTGGGGTTACCTCTTGATGATTTTGGGTTGGGAGGAAAGGGTGGCAGTGCCAGTTTTGCTGGTGCTCCCCTCTTCCTCTGATTCCTGGCTCCCTGATGCTTCTGGCCCTCTGGCTTCCTTCCTCCTTGCTGCTACTGCTGCTGGCTTGCCTCCGGCCGATTGCAGCAAAGGTGATGGTGATGTCGGCTTGGCTTGGCTTGACCTGATGATTCGCCCTTGGCCTTTGCTTTGGTTGGCTTGTTCTTGATTTCCTTCGGTGGTGCACTGAATGGAACTTGGCTTGTGTGCACTGGCTTTGCTGGTTTTGCAGTGGGTTGAGAAATCTCTGGAAGCGGCTGTGCTGTCACCCGGTTGCGCTTTGCTGCCTCTGCTCTGCTCTTGCTTGCCTTCGGTGGCTCTCTGGCTGGTGATTGTGGTGGTGCTTGGTTGGTGAAATGAATGAGCTGTCATTGTAATTTGCTAATGACGCTCATGCATTTGTGCTTATCCAGATGGCTCCTAAGATATTTTGGGCTGGGCATTTTTGGTCCAATGGTTAGCAATTCATTATGCAATGGATTTGCGACAGTTGAGGCAATTCAGTATACGTAGGTTTTGGATTTCCCTAAATGCCGAATGATGAAAACCTACGGAAATAAGACGATGCGATTTACTTAGGTTAGTCTAGGTATCTTGGGTATCCTCGCGTGAGCTAATCTGGTTAGCCTAGGTGACTTGAAAAGCCAAGATGCCGGTTAACCCAGGTTGGTGTGGATAGTCGCGATACTCAAGGTGCTGACTAATCTAGGTAGATCAGGGAAACGTAATGATTCCTATGGCACACTGACGGCAATTTATATTATTCTAACTCTATTATACTGCTTTTGAACAACTAATGGTCTTTTGATTGGTTGGCGGACTATGGAGCTGCGAATGGTGTTTCGAATTGGGTCGAGGAAGACGGTTTGACTGGACAATGATGGACGGGCAAGATTTCAAGGAAGGCTTTAGACGACATGCAATGCAAGTTTTATTTTAACATTTTGTAAATTACTCAAAGTTGTAAAACATAATCTTATCTGATGTAAATAAATTCTTGTGTTACTTGTATTGAGAAGATTGTTATTTATGATAAACATTGTAAAGTTTTTAATTAAATTATTTCCCAGAGAATTTCATAAATATTTATTGTTGTCTCTCTTTGGAGTTGTGATTGGAGTTACCTATTAGACTTTGATTAGGATATTTGCAAATGCAAAAATTTATGCAAATGCTTCAAAAATAACAAATATAATATAAAATGCATATAATTACTGTTTATTAAAATTGGGGCTGTTACTTAATTGATCAAAGAGATCATCAATGCGGGGCAATGGATACTTGTTCTTTACCGTTACTTCATTAAGCGGAAGGTAATCGACGCACATGCGTAAAGTACGGTCCTTCTTCTTTATGAAGATTACTGGACAACCCCGTGGAGATGAGCTAGGGCGGATGAAACCCTTTTCTTGCAGCTCACTAAGTTAATTCTTCAACTACACCAACACGTTTGGTGGCATCCGATAAGGCCTCTTTGAAATCGGGGCGGTACCGAGAACCAATTCAATGACAAACTCGAGATCACGAACTGGTGGCATACCTGGAAGATCTTCGGGAAAGACATCAGCGAAGTCACAAACTGTTGGAACTCCACTAATGTCTAGAGCGGGCTTCGCTTCAAGCGCGAAGAGATACGGAACTACTAGCTTCGGCGAAAAGCGAACCTGCTCGCTGGAGGGACTAGATAGAAGGATGCACCTCTTGGCATAATCGATTTGTCCCATGTGCTGAGACAACCAATCCATACCAAGAATTACATCTAAACTTGCTGAAAGGAGGAGGATAAGATTTGCTAAGAATCCTACTCCTTCAATCTCAATTGGGACATCACTACACTCAGATTCAGCTCTCAACTCCGAACCAGGAGAGCGAATGAGTAGCGGGACCAACAATGGAGTAAAAAGGAGCTCACTAATAGCAGTAAAAGACTCGAAAACAAATGAATGAGATGCTCCTAAATCAAACATGACAGTAGCAGGATAAGAGTTCACAGAAATTGTACCTAGCACAACGTCGGGAGCCTCCTGTGCCTCCTCCGTGGAGATGAGGTTGACGCGACCACTACCCATGCCTTGGGTAGCCAGAACAATCTTTTGGTCCTGAGAAGAACCACCTCCTTGCCCTCGTCCTCCATTAGGACGAGGGGCTGCTCCTGTCTTCTTAGGGCAATTATTTGCATAATGGCTCTTCTGATTGCAGAAGAAACAAGTGATGTCCGCAAGGTTGCAGGGACCACTCTGCTGACTCACAGGTGCACGTGATTGGGGCACGGCCTGCGATGAACGAGGCGGTCTTGCCGACCTCGAGGGTTTGAAGCTTCGATGATGTGACCCCGAGACCGATCAAGCGAGGATAGCTGGCCCTAGATGACTTGTGGGCCTCCCACTTGCGCTTGCGGGAATTCACAAGATCTCTCCCTGAGTGCTCGGCTATGATGGCCTTGTCCACCAAGGTATGGAAATCAGGAAAGTCGATGATGGATAGCTTGTCCTTCAGCTCCTCAGACAAGCCATCCTTGAATTTCTCTTTCTTCGCCTCATCAGTGACCACCTCCTCCAGAGCATAACGAGCCAAATGGTTGAACTCGTACAGGGACTTCATGACTGAGAAGCGCCCTTGTTTGAGCGACAAGAACTCCTTCTTCTTTAACTTCATCAAACCGGCAGGAATATGACTCCGACGGAAGGCAGTGCGGAACTCCTCCCAAGTGACGGTGTGGCCGCAGGCTGCATGGCGAGAAAGCACTCCCACCAAGACAGGGCTGCACCCTCAAGCTGATGGGATGCAAACAGCGCCTTCTCGTGCTCCTGGCACTGCGCTATGCGAAGCTTCCGCTCAACTAGACGAAGCCAGTCGTCTGCATCAAGCGCGTCCTCAGACCTGGAAAAGGTAGGGGGCTAGGTGCGAAGGAACTCCGCAAGTCCCCCACGAGGCTGATGTCCACTCCCTTGCCTGGATCCTGAAGCACCGGTAAGGGCGGAGGTGTTGCGCGTGATGACATCCAGAAGAACCCTCCTGTCTTCCGCACGGTTGCGCTCGATCTGAAGAAGGATCTCGGTCTTGGTCGGAGGAGGAGGAAGCTCCTCGTCTGGACCAGCTGACTGGCCTTGGCCGCTACGAGTGCGTCCGGCCATCCTGTTACAAGGAACTTTGGTTAACAACTAGACCCTAAAAACCAAGCCGAAAGAAAGCAAAAAGCTAACGACTAGGGGAATGGAATATCACCCTAATCGAAAGCCAAAAGAAGCAAGTAGATAAACTTCAAAAGGCTTATAAAAAGACTCCAAAGACAGCAAGGAATCACCAAATCAAAGCTCAACTTCCCAATGCAACTAATCCGTATTGAATGAACGAGTAGTGAATGGATGGTAGTGAATACCCATGTCATGGTCCTTGATCAACTCCAACCATCTTCTTTGCCGGAGGTTCAGATCTGGTTGGGTGAACAAATACTTTAAGCTTTTGTGATCCGAATACACTTCACAGCGATTACCGATTAGGTAATGTCGCCAAATCTTAAGTGCATGAATCACAGCAACTAACTCCAAGTCATGGGTAGGATAGTTGAGTTCATGAGGTCTCAATTACCTTGATGCATAGGCCACTACCTTGCCTTCTTGCATAAGGACACAACCGAGTCCGCGATGAGAAGCATCGCAAAAGTTATCAAAAAGCTAACGACTAGGGGAATGGAATATCACCCTAATCGAAAGCCGAAAACAGCAAGTATATAAACTTTAAGAGGCTTATAAAAAGACTCCAAAAACAGCAAGGAATCACTCAAAACCAAAGCTCAACTTCCCCATGCAACTAACCCGTATTGAATGAACGAGTAATTGTTTGAGAAGATAAAAATCAGAACACAACGTAAGATCTAATACCAGTAAAGAGCAAGGTTAAATTAGCGAAAGTAGTGTTAGATACTTAGCTAACTAGTATCACATCTTACCCTTCTATTCCCACAAGTTCTAGTTGATTAACCTCTCATTTTCTACCCTGTTTATAACTTTTGAGCTTGCTGTCCGGAAATTGAAAGATCGTTGTCCAGGTTTTGCATCCAAGCTTCTAGTTGAAATTATCCATTCCAGAAACTTCAAAACCTTGTAGAGGGCAGCCAATACTTCAATTTGCCAAACTCATTAATTCCCAAAACCCAATTAAATGATAACAACTATCTTTGAAGGGAGGAGAGGTAACCAATTTTTTAAACTCAAATTAGAGCAAGAGGAGATTAGAAAGCTAAGATAGGTAAGGAGTAAAATCTGAGAATTACTTAAGCTTTCATAAAACATTTGATACTTTGAAAATAAGGTTTCCCAAAATATCCTAAAGGCGACCAAGCTTGGGTTACTACGGTCAGTATGGCTCTGATACCAACTCTTGTGAGACCCCAGTTTATCAGGCTTGTAATGCTTAACCATCCACTCGGTCCTAGCGTCACAAATCAAATAAACCGAGACTAGAGATATGTATACTTCCCAGGAATGCAGTATACACACCCCTTTACAACAAGTATGTATCAATTCCATTCAAACACATAGAACAAGCAAAAGCACAAACTAGAAGTTAATATAAATAAAGGATAGTTATCACAAAAGAGAGGCCGACCGGCCAAAATCATACAAATATTGATTAAACAGTGGAAGCGAAATGCCATAAGATACCGATAAATAAAATAGCCAATCATTGTGCTTTTATCCACAAGGCAACCGACCGAACCGCCAAGCTAGTCGTCAAACCCGCAGCACATCTCACAAAAGTGAGGCCCTTCGGGCTCACCTTCCTCCTCTGCAACAAATAGTTAAGAAAAACAAATGAGTACAAAAATTGTACTCCGCAAGACTTACGTGTAGAAAAACAGACCTATACATATGCTACATGCAAGCTTATTTAAGTGGAGGCTGTATGTTTCATTTTCGGCATAAAGCAAGTTTTCATTTGCAATATTGTAGTACATTTGCAAGAAAGATTACAATCTGTTTTTATTGTTCAAATAATAGTAAATGACAATATAATAACAATAAATAGATGACAACAACATCCTGGAAGTTACTAACCTCTAGTCACCACAACAATAGCATGAATTACCCATTCATGCCAACCATGTCAAATTTTAATTAAAAGGTTGTAGTCTAATTCTCACAGGGCGTATCCGAGCGTGTCCATAACCTAGGACGAGGCTATTCAAATAGTTTTATCCCTGTAGGGGTGTACTAATGTACCCACACGTCAGACCGCCTTTTTGCCACGTGATTAGCACACTTCCTTTAGTATGCTGGCACATCTAACTCCTTCAAGACATTTCCAATATTATGTATTAATTACGAGTCGCCCGTATGGATAGAAACCCATACGTTGTGTCAGGGTCATCGTAAAGCCTCGGTCAACTACCCGTCGCGGGTAAAGCCTTGGACAACTACGATGCCCCTCGAGGTGGAGAACCTACCGGGAACTCCACCACCGCACACCCAACAACAACACAATTTCTTTTTCACACAACACACACAAACCACCTCCTGCGACTCGGAGCTAACACACGCCAAAGTACAAAGTCAAGAGATGTCCCATATCCCTCTCGTGTGGTTAGCACGCAAATTGCTCAGTACGGTGGCGCAAGTAATTCGGCCCTTGTTGACTTTGGCATACCACGACAATCCAAACAACCACACCATCCAACCAATATGCCCATGTCTAAATCAATTTTTCATTTTCAGATTTTTTTATAAAATAACAAAGCACAAGTGCTGGACATAAAGGGATAATAATTAGATGTGTGATCAAGATCATCGACTAAATCAATGATCACCTATTAATACCGAAACTAAGCATTTCTAAGCAATTTCAAATCGCAATCTACTAAGTGACAAGAGCTCATCCAAAGAACTCCAATCACAGCAAATAACCTAGGCTCAGGTAGTAGAGGATAATCAATTCCTACAGATTATGCAACTATAGGATCTACTAATCATAATTTAACACAACATAGCAATGCATACATACAAGTTGCAAACAACATATTAGACTTGAAAAATACTGGGATTAACATGATCAAACTGCTTGCCTTGCTGAAGTTGCTCATTAAGTTGTGGAGGGTCACTCTCGTTATCAGCGGGCGTGTCGGAACCTAACGAAAGAGCCAAAAAGAATCGATAAGGCAAGAAATACCGAAAAGATTCAAAAACCAACTTCAGCGAAAAGCTCTAAAATTTCTACAGTAGGCAGAGCATGATTTTTAAAGAATTTAGTAATGAGAACCAATTGATTTGGATTCTCAATGCAAAGGTTATGACCAAAATAATTCTGCTCAACTAGGAAAATACAATCGGCTACCATTCACCATAATCAATCATTTGGTAAAAATTTCTAGAATGGTTGTGCAACCAAAATTTTTACAGTAAATCAAGCACCTTATAAGATGAACAACCCAGTTGGATTCATCTCATTTGGAGCTCGAACGAATTAGTTATGAGTTTTCAAAGTTGTACCCATTTTTCTATTGTAAAGATAATCAATTAAATGCTCATTTTTCAATTCTACCTTCACTGCTGATAAGAGCATTTTGCAACCTATTCTGAAATAAAGTTCTTTAAAAATGAAAAATATCAAACGTGGTTTCAATGTTTTTGGGTTTAAAATGAATTAGTTATGCATTTTGGAAGTTAATTCTATTTTTTAGTTCACAATTAAATCCCCGGGAAAATCCTAAATCCAAAATCGACGTGGACGAATATGGGCCGGAGATCTGAAATCCGATGGCCAACGCGCACAGAGCACAGCGCGCGCGCACGCAGCTCTCGCGGCTCATACGTTCACCGTTGGATTTAGATCCAACAGTCTATGTGGATCGATACGTTCGGATGGTCCGAACGTTCACACACACATGGGTCGTTGATCTTGGAACCAACGATGCATGTTGATCGAAATGTTCGGGCGATCTGAACGTTCACTCGAACCTGAGCCATCGATCTAGAATACTACGGTACACATGGATCGACGCGTTCGGACGGTCCGAACGTTCACGCGATCCCGGGCCGTTGATCTAGAGATCGACGGTCCCCAGAGAACTACGTTTAAACGCTCGCACACAGTTTGTCCGACAAAACCGACAGCGAAAGGAGGCTCACCGCCGGCGACTCTAGTCACGGCGGCGCGAGCTAAGGCCCAAAATGGGTCCGTAATAGTTTTGCGCACATAATAGGACCATAAACTGCGGCTGCGGTGGTCTAGAACGCTGGTAAGCTGGAGTTCACAGTGGTGACCAAAAATGGTCGAAAAATGAAAAATGCACAGAAGCTCCGTTGCGGTCCAAGAAAGTGAGTGCCAAGCATCTAAGGACTAAAGTGGAGCTACCTGAGCACAGAAGAGACACAGAGGAGGTCGGAGCTGCTCCGACGACGAATGTGGTGCTTTCGGCCAAAAATTGGGGAATCTCCAATTCAGCCTAACCCTGGGGAAAATAAGTGAAATTGAGCGAGGATTAAGCTCAAGTGATTAAAGAGGGAGCTGAGAGAACAACAAATGGAGAGGGAGAGCCACTGCGGTACCGCCTTCACCAAAGTACCCGAGGTGAGGCAATGGCAGCAGAAGTGCTTCGGGTGAATCAAGCTCAAACAAGCACCGAGGTGGCTAGCTAGAGCTGTGGAAATGCTAAAGGAAGCCAAGAGAGGAAACAAGGGTGCTTAAATAGCTGAGATGGCAGAGAGCAACGGCAACATTTTTCCTCGGGTCAGCCCTGCCATGGGAGCTCTGAGAGTGATGGGAGCAGTTGAGAAATGGACGTTTGAGGGCGGTGCACGACGGGCAATTAATGCAAGCAGAAGGAGCCGTTTAAAGGTGGTCACCGAGGTGACCCTACACTGCTCCCAGTCCTGCGCACGCCATAGCTTTGACTCAACCACAACGTTCGCTCAGACGCGAGGAAGGAGACGACGTGGCCACCGTTGGATCTAAATTGAACGGTTCAAATGAAAGGGACGATCGGCCGGTCCGAACGTTCACTCAATCCAGGCTGTTGATCTGAATCCTACGGCTCACACTGCGCAAGACGTTCGGACGGTCCGAATGTTCACGCAATCATGGGTCGCACGATGCCGATCTGACGATCCACAACGCTCGCGCCCGAGCAACCGCGCCGGGTGCAGTTAGTTGATTGAACCAAGTGACTTGGCTCAAGCCTGAGTCTGACTCGCGCCAAAAGGAACAGTGAAAACCAGCTAGGGTTTGAATTAAACAACTGATTTTTGGGGGATTTAATTGGGGTAGCAAAACCACTCAAAAATTTATGACAATTTAACTAGAGGTTGCTGACTTTAGGATTAACCTTCCATAAAATTTACAGAGATTATCATGCAATGCATTCTTATCAGGAAATTCAAGAGGGTTTGAATTAGGGTTTGACCAAGCTTTGACTTGGTTTGACTACCTCCAAAAATTATCAAATAATTTCTAAAAATCATGAAATAATTTAGAGGTGTCACACACCAGTCCTAGATATAGTGAAAATTATTTCCAGGGGGATGGACACAAGATTTTTACCAAGGAGGTTTAGGACCTGAGGAAATTGGGGATTTTGAGTTTGATTTTTCCACAATCCTATACAAGAATTATGGAACTGATAAAAAACATTTAGATGTGAGAAAAGTTTTAATTTCTCCTCATTTTTATACATTTGAAACACAAATCCACATTTGGGATGTTACAGGAACCAATTCTTGATGTGTCTGCTGAGAATGCTGCTGTAGCTCTTAAAATAGCCTATAAAAGTGCTTGTGATGAATCCCTTGATGTTTGTTGTCTCATGCTTGCTGCGATGAACTCAGACCTTCAGAAGCAGTTTGAGAATATTGAGGCCTACGATATGATCATGGCGCTCAAAGGCATGTTTGAGACACAAGCAAGGACTGAGAGATATGAGATCTCAAAGAAATTGTTTGGATGTAAGCTAACTGAGGGCACCATTCACCCCCCCTCTGGATGGCAACAGATGGGGGGTGAATGGTGCCTAAAAAACTCTCTATTAAAATTCACACCAATCTTTTCTCCGATAGCTATACAGCTGTGAAGAAAGAGATTGACCTCTTACTGGAAACTGAGAGAGACCAAAGTGATCTACAGTAAAAACCAAGAAGACCAGAGAAGGACAGCCGCTTGTCGAAAATGACTTGTGGTCGATTGAAAAGTCGAGATCGAATCACCCTATTAAAGAATAGCCGTGATCGAAAGCTAAGAAGACCAGCCGTGGTCGAACAATGATTCAGAAAAGCTTATGCCTTGGTCGATCACCAACTCATGGTCGAACCACTGACGACAGAGAGAGTACGGCAAATAAACTATGGTCTAAACAAAAAGCGGAGGACTCGAACAAATCAATCAGAACTTCTCAAGCAAAGCAAAACTTCAGAATGATACTGATAAATGTATGATTGATCATAGAGGTGTTTACAACCACTCCACCGGAGATACACGAGCATCCATGCTCTTAGTCAGAGACAACTCACACAATTAGACAGAAAAACTCAGAGTGACTCACGGGACATCATCTCCTCTCCCACGCCCCTCCTTTTTCTGAACCCTAACATCTCTTGTTATAGCCTCAGCTATCGGGTTTCAAACACAGACAACCCATTAACGAAACAACAGTGCTTTCGCAGAGGCACAGTGCTTTACCCGTTACTATCTGACAACGGCTCCACTGCTTTCCCCATTAGCACCAACAACTCCATTGCTTTCCTAGAGGAACAGCTTCCCTTTGCAGCTTTAGGTATTTCTCCAAAATACTCCTCAACTGCCTTCCTGGAAGCTCCTTCCTCTTGCCTTGCTGTCCACTTGTTACGATCACCTTGCAAGACTTGTCTTCTGTGGTTTCCAGTCGTTCTGGACCTCAACATCTCCCATGTCTAGTCCCGACCTCTTCAAACCTCACCAAGACTTATCTCCAAGATCCTGCAACCAAGTTTCCAGTCGTTCTGGACCTCAACATCTCCCATGTCTAGTCCCGACCTCTTCAAACTTCACCAAGACTTGTCTCCAAGATCCTGCAACCAAGTCAAACAACAAAGCATCACATAGCACCGCACAATACAAAGAACCAGACCCTGCAATTGACAAACAGAGCTCAATACACATCCTCATAGATTAGACTGCAACAAGACCGGTCGAAATGATGAACCATCAAATGCACAAGGTCTACGACTGCAATACAAAACCATATGACTGGTTCCCAGCTCAACCGACCGATTCTGGAGGTCAAACGACCACTAAACAAAAACATACGACCGGTTCCCAACTCAACCGATCGATTCTGAAGGTCATACGAACGACCGCTTTCCTCCGTGGTCGGACATCATTCAGACTTCGTACATCGGAGTCGAAACCCTTCCGACCTCAGAACTCAAAGCAACGTGGTCGACACAGACTTCGACTACGGCCAACGTGGTCGACACAGACTTCGACTACGGCCAACGTGGTCGAATACTTCCCTGGTGACTTTCGACCATGACAAACATGGTCGTAGCAGCTCCGGCATAGTTCCGATAACGCTTAACGTGATCGAACGACTTCCAGAGCTACGACTACGCATAGAAAGCCCAAAACAAACTCAATTACTCATCACAAACTCTTCAACAATATGTCAAATACTGATCACTCACATGGGAGCACCTCTTACAAGGTCTCTCAATCTCCCCCTTGATGAGTATATTGACAAACATGACAAAGCAAAAAGATGAGTTTGTGATGATAATAAAACATTGTCTTAGCAAGGAATCAAGAGAGCTCGAGACCATGTTTGACAGAAAAGAAAGACTTGAGACGATATGAAAAAGCAACTTTTGCAAAAACTCAAGGCTTTTCTCCAGAACTTTTCTCCAGAAGAGTCCAGACGACTTTTTCTCTCCAAAATTCTCCCCCTTTGGCAATAAAATCATCAAGATGTATTAAAGAGAGGAAATGACTATATGATATTCATTTTAATCATTAGGAGCCATGTAGATTATCCTAAATGACTAATAGAGTATTACACCAAGCCATAACGCATAAGAATGCTATCAAGATCATGACAAATGATGTATAGAGTAGCTAAAGCAAGAAGGTCATAAACTGAGAATTGGTCCAATTTCTTAGCAAGTCAAATCAATCAAGATTATAGTCTAGCTAAAGGTATCCAAGGATGATACAAGCCATGTCAAATACTCTAAGTGGAACCAAGAAACATAATATTGAACAGTTCAGATTGCTACCAGTTTTAAGAACGACTCAATTGAAATAAGTACTTGGTCTGTTCGAAGATAAGCAATTTTAGCACATTTTTCTTTTTCTGAAAGCTCTTTGTGGTTTTATCTTAGTAAAGCCAGTCCTGGACTAGGTGCCATCCACAACTGCCTCCTAAGCTTCAACCATTTTTCAAATCTTAACCATGTGCTAGATCCCAAGCCTTATGCGATCACTCCAAGCAACAGACTTAAGGAGATGATCTTAGGTCATCCAAGGCTCCCCCTGAGTTCATGCCTAGTACAATGGCAAGCAGTCTCATGAGAAAGATTTGGTGAGATCAGTTTTTTCGCACAAAAGAGATCATTTTTGCTTCTGAAATTTTTAGACCAATGATTAAGGATAAATCATATTTCTTAACGAACTGACATAGCTAACTCAAAAGTTCAAAAGAGATTCAAGACTCAACTCAGCCTACTTGACATGGTGAGAATCATAAAAGGATAGCTTCAACCAGACTAGTCTCAAGAGCTATTATGACAAGATTTTAATTCATGTTTAGCATATTTTAATCACCTTAGCATGGCAAAGACCAAACTACACATAAAAAGTCATGATAAATCTAACAGTTTAGCATAAATCATGGCAAGATGTAAAACAGTGAAACCAGATCATAAAGGATAATAAACAAGGCTCCATATAGTTATAATGCAATGCAGGATGAAATGCACGAAAATCCAGATTCCCTTCAGAATGATATGCATCTTTTAATTCAGGTTGAGTTATGACAAAATTAAGAACTGGAATAACCAATATAAACTCCCCCTGAACCAAAGGAACAAAAACGAGAAACTGGAACGAGAAAGTGACATGGCAGTCCTTAGAGCATAGATAAGATATAGAGAATACCAAAACTCAGAAAGATGCTTATCTACCCCATATGATTCCAGGACTATTAGTTGATTAACTATCTCACTAAGGAGCAAACACTGTCCCTGTCTACCCAAGGGTGGCCCGACCCTCGCTAGAACCTATAAGAAGTGAGTAAGCTCAACTTAGAGAGAAGAGAAATAGCTAATAAGCAGCATCGTAGAAGCACAAGATAAGAATTCGCAGTCAAAACACGCTAAGCGAGATAACCACTCTAATCTATGCTGGAAGGACTTAGACCCAAAACACTAAAATAAAAAGGCAACCAGACGGAAGAAATAGCATAATTAACAAATAATACAGCAGTAAAGCACAACAGCTCCCCATCACAACAGTCCGTAAGGACAAACCACCCCAAGCTCTCCCTGCAGAGCTGAAAACCGAGAGCTATCCAGAGGCTTGGTAAGATATCAGCTAACTGGTGCTCACTCTCCACAAACTGGAGCCCAATGTCACCCTTCTCTACATGGTCTCGAAGAAAGTGATATCTGATATCAATATGCTTGGTCCGAGAATGTTGCACTGGGTTTTTGGCAATGCAAATCGCAGACGTGTAATCACAAAAGAGAGGAACACAGTCGATTGCTAACCCAAAGTTCTGCAGGGTCGAGACCATCCAAAGCACTTGGCTACAGCAACTGGCTGCAGCAACGTACTCGGCCTCTGCAGTGGACTGTGCAACACCGGACTGTTTCCTTGACGACCAGGAGACAAGAGAAGTGCCAATGAATTGGCAAGTGCGAGAGGTGCTCTTCCTATCTATCCTCTGACCCGACAAAATCGCATCGGAGAAGGCTCTAAGAGATAGACAAGAAGAGGAAGAGTACGGATACCATAGTCAATGGTAGCTCGAAGGTACCGAAGATGCGCTTCACCGCTTTGACGGTGAGATCTGTGAGGAGAAGCTCGAATCGAGCACAAAGACATACGGAGAAATGTATGTCGGTCTCGAGGCCGTGAGGTACAAGAGAGAGCCAATCATGCTCTGAACTCCTTACGGTCAGCGGTTCGCCATCTTCATACGGATCAAGAGCATTTGTAGATGCCATCGAGTTGATCTTGGCTTTCCATCATTCATGTCGAAGCGCTTGAGGAGGTCTCGAGTGTACTTGCCTTGGTGAAGAAAAGTACCTTCCTGAGTTTGTTTGATTTGGAAGCCAAGGAAGAAGCTCAACTCACCCATCATACTCATCTCAAATTCTGAGCTCATAACATCGGAAAACTGGGAAACTAGAGTATGTGAGGAACCGCCAAAGATGATGTCGTCCACATAGATCTGGACGAGCAAAAGATCGATGCCAAGGCGGCGGATGAACAAGGTCTTGTCTATTTTACCCATTTCAAAACCATGACTCGTGAGATAGGACTTAAGCCTTTCATACCAAGCTCGGGAGCTGCTTGAGTTCATACAAAGCTTTGGAAAGCCTGTAGACATGGTTAGGGTATTTGGGGTTCTCAAAACCTGGAGGCTGTCTGACAAAGACTTCTTCCTCAATAAGGCCATTTAGGAAAGCACTCTTGACATCCATCTGGTAAATCTTGAAACCCTTAGAAGCTGCAAAGGCAAGCAGGATTCTAATGGCTTCAAGTCTAGCTCTGAGGGCAAAGGTCTCTTCGAAATCTAGACCATCAACTTGGGAGTACCCCTGAGCTACCAGCCTAGCCTTGTTTCGAATGACTAACCCATCTTCACTTTGCTTGTTCTTGAACACCCATTTGGTCCCAATGACATTGTGACCTTGAGGAGGCTCAACAAGGGACCAGACCTTGTTTCTTTCAAAGTTTTCCAACTCCTCATGCATGGCGTTTATCCAAGACTCGTCAGATAGAGCATGACAAATGTCTTTCGGCTCAAATGAGGCGACAAAGCAGAATGGAGATGAAGAGAGACAAACCAGACTTTGGAGCAGTGACACGCTCAAAGAGGTGTCCAATGATCTGCTCTGAAGGATGGTCCTTTTGAATGTGTCTAGGAGGTCCAGGGTGAGATGAAGAAGTGGCCTCTATCTCATGAGCAGATGAGATAGGGACAGAGCCACTAGCTTCAGAAGCAGAAGGTAAGGGCTGATCTCCTCGAGGTGCAGTGGAAGAAGGCACCTCAAGAGGAGGAGGAAGAGCTGGATCGGGTAGACAACCCTCGACACCGTCTTCCTCATCGTCCACAAAGATGGACTCAGACTGCTCTAGTGACCCTGAGATATCAGGCCTAGTCCCCGGACTGGCCTCATCGAAGGTCACCTCACAGGATTCTACCATTTTGCTAGACTCACAGTTCCAGACTCTATAGGCACGAGAAGAAGTCGAGTAACCTAGAAAGATCCCATCACAAGATCGTGATTCGAACTTATCTAGGTTCCCAGACTTCAAAATAAAACACTTGCAACCAAACACACGAAAGTGCAAGACGCTGGGTTTTCGCCCATATCTCAACTCATAAGAAGTGCGATGCAAGAGTGCTCGAAGAATGACTCTGTTAGAAACATGACAAGCAGTAGCAATAGCCTCAGCCCAAAACTTCCTAGGTGTAGAGTACTCATCAAGCATCGTCCTGGCCATCTCGACCAAGGTACGGTTCTTCCTCTCCACAACGCCATTTTGTTGGGGGACGTATGGAGACGGGAACTGGTGCTCTACACCTGTCTCACCACAGAAACTCTCAAAGTAGGAATTCTTGAAGTCGGTGCCATTATCACTGCGAATTGCTCATAATGCACCTGGGAGCTCAACAGAAAGCCTACTAAAAAGACCACAAAAATGAGTAAACTTCTCATCCTTCGAGGCTAAGAAAAACACCCAAGAGTACCTCGAGAAGTCATCGACCACAACAAGAACGTACCACTTCCCTCCTGCTGACTCCACTCGAGCTGGACCAACTGTATCCATATGGAGCAGTTGTCCTGGTGCATCAGTCATTGTCACTGTGACACTGAGAGTGGGAAGCGGCAACCATCTTGCCGTGACGGCATGGAGAGCAAACTAGATCCTTGACCATCTTGAGTTTTGGTAAACCACGAATGAGATCGTGGCCGCTAACTCGTGTCAAATGATCAAAGCCTATATGACCTAGTCTCCTATGCCAGAAGGTCAAATCACGGGATTCAGAAGCAATTAAACACCGGAGAGGATCACGGAAGACTCGGAAAAATCAGCCGAAAGATCCTCCCATATCGAAAATCCATAAACTAGGCTACAGAAGAATCAAGAATTTTGCAATTATTTTCTTAAAGCTCACCTCGAAACCGTCATCGATGGTGAGAGGCGAAAGCGATTATCTGCGCAGCTTACTTACTAAGGCAACATCTTTCAAAATAAATGAACTATTAATGCTCACAGTACCTTTAGCGATGACGCGCCCAAATGAAGCATCTCCAAAGGTGATCGTCTCATCACCTCGAGCACGGGCTAGGAAGAAAACCAACGAGTCTCCGGTCATATGGCGAGAACACCGGAGTCTACAATCCGGACCTTTCCTTCCCGGCCGGCGATCCCGAGTCAAGCAGTAAAGTCTCGATCGGGGTGAATCAACAGTGATTTAGGCACCCAATACTGAGTAACACGTCGAACAGATGAAGTAGTCAAACAAGACTGACCTCTATCTATCATACGCTCTCATTACTCAACAAGCGGAAGGTCGTATGCGGACACGAAGGCTGGTCTTGAATCCGACTCCTATGGAAGAGCGAGTAAGAATTCTGGCAACATGCTGATCACGCCGCGGGTAGCCATCTCGAAAGGGAAATCGAGATCTACCCTCAAAGCGTCGGAAGTCACGACCAAAGGGAGCATGAGGACGAAAATCAGAAAACTCAGAAAAACCAAGTCCTCGATGCTGCCCAAAATCATTAGCTGGAACAAGCCTAGACCTCGTGTTGGTCTTAGGTGCACTCAAGATCTGGGGCTGACCCTGAATGAGCCTAAAAGACTCAACACGGTCTCTACGCGCGATCTTGGCGCGCCTGAAGCAATGATCAACCAAATGTCCATCCTTCTGACAGAAAGTGCAATGATACTTCGCCTACGAGAGGTCAAGGCTGCGAGTGGAATCACCTTCTTTGTCGAGATCCTTTGAACAAAACCCACTGATTTAAAAGGAACTTTCTCAGCTCTGGGCTTAGTTTTGATCACACCTGGTGCTATGGTTCTGAGCACGACAGGTGGATGCTTCCTCATGTCCTCATGGAAATCATATCCTAGACCCTGATTAAATTTATAAATTTTGGATTGGTCTAGAATGAGATTGAGCTTCTTCTTGCCTCCTACAAATTTCTCAAGAGTGTTCATAAGATACTGACACTCCTGAAAAAGAGAGGTGCAAGAAGAGCAGAGGAAGAAGGAGCGTAAGGAGGTAAGGAAGCGAAGAAGAACCAATAAAGCGAGGAAAGATTGGCTTGTCCATGCACAGCCAACTTTGGGGGGACAGTCCTACTGCTAGCAGATTGGTTCACGATGCTAGGCGTCTCTACCAAACCCTTAGACTTCTTCCCAGCACACACATTACAAGAAGATGATTGTTTTTCTAGAAGGTCCTTAGTTAGCTTCACGCATTTTTCATCTAGAGCAATCAATTCATATTTTAGTTTGTTGCAATGATTGCATGGTAAGCTAACAGGGTCCTTAGAAGCAAATTTGGCCAATTTGTTATTGTCATCAACTAATTCTTGAAACTGTTTGGAGACAGATTCAAGTTCAGCAGTAAGTTTGGGACAGTTAACACATGAAGCAATAGGCTCAAGGAGGAAGGCTTGTAGTTCAGTGATTTTGCGGTCTGCCCGTTTTAGACTCATCTTTAGATTATTACAGCTTTCACAAATCTCTGGCAGATCAAGCAACATGGTATAGAGACCTCTAAACGAGTTGTCCTTAACCTCACATGAGGTGCAAGCAGTAACCTCAACAGTAGTAGATGAAGGAGGTGCTACCCTACTCACCTCTAGTTCAGCAAGAAGGCTAATGTTCTCCACCTTAATCATGTCTAGTTCAGAGGACACACTATCATGCAAGGTCCTTAGTTTTTCCATGTCATCAAGCAGAGCACAGCAAGTGTCACAATCATCACGGGAGGGAGCAGATGTAAGTGAGGTAAGCTCCCGTGATAGTCTAGCTACTTCCTTCTCCAACTCAGTACACTTAGTCCTAGACTTTGCATGAAATCTACCTAGCTTAAGAAAAGCATCATTAAGCTGGTCGTAAGTGGGACTAACCTCATCGGTCGAGTACACTTCATTGTCGCTAGATTCGCCCAGAGGGCCATGAAGCACATGCCGGAGAAGTTGCTGTCGTCCTTGGGATCTTGATCGTCCTTTCCATCATCGTCACTCCACCCTTCCACCTCACTGGTGTCTAGTTCGTCGAGGGCGGTGAGGACGCGATGGAACAGCTTCTTTGCCTTCCCAAGGTTGCGGAACTTCTTCTTGCCTTGGTCGGGTGCTGAGGGCTTCGTGTTGCGGTTCTTGTCGATGTAGTCGTTCTTGCTCGAACCACCGTAGTCACCTTTGCCCTTCCCCAGCTTGGGGCAGTTTGCTCGGATGTGGTTGGGGCCACCACACTCGAAGCAAATCACAGGACCTCCTCTTTTACCATCCCTCCTCCTCTTGTAAGCATGGGAAAACTTCCGAGCTAGGAGGGCCAGTTGCTCATCCGCAATCTGCTCTAACTGATCATCAGTTATGTCACAAAGAGCAGCCAGGGAAAAACCGCAAAGCGAATCAGAGGAAGATCCAGAAGTGGGATCGGTGACTAAAGCCATCGACTGTGACTTCGACCTTCGAGAGACAATGTCAATCTCGTGGGTCTTGAGGCGTGAGTAAAGCGCGTCAAGGGTCAGGGTCGAGAGGTCCGTGCTATCCTTGATGGTAGTCACTTTCATCTCCCAAACACGAAGATCGAGTGCAGAAAGCATCTGTCGAGCGTTATCCGAGTCGGGGTATGTAAGACCAACCGCTCGGAGATTGCTCAAAATCTTATGGAAACGTGAAAAGCACTTGTCAAGAGATTCACCAGCAAGCATTTCAAATTTGCTGTATTCTCGCTTGAACTGGTCTTGTCGAACAGTTTTAATCTAGGTGGTGCCCTCATGGTATGCATCGAGGGTCACCCAAATGTCGTAAGCAGAAGACAAATGAGAAATACGATCGAACTCACTTCTGCTCAGACGCTGAATGATAATGTTCCTTGCCTTAGCATTGGCCTCAACATCGGGCATGTTTCCCATATTGATGTTTTCATCAGCAGGAACAGCAAATCTAACCTTCACCTTTCTCCAGATGGCATACCCCTGAGCCTGGATGTAAGTTTCCATTCGGCTCTTCCAGAAGGGGTAATCCAGGCCATCAAAGACTGGAGGCTTGGTGGAATACTTGTCTGTTGCCATAGCTCAACTGACCGGTTAAGATCTGTAAGGAAGAGCTAACCTGGCTCTGATACCAATTGAAGGACCGAAATGGCAACAGAGGGGGGGGTGAATGGTGCCTTTAAAACTCTCTATTAAAATTCACACCAATCTTTTCTCCGATAGCTATACAGCTGTGAAGAAAGAGATTGACCTCTTACTGGAAACTGAGAGAGACCAAAGTGATCTACAGTAAATACCAAGAAGACCAGAGAAGGACAGCCGCTTGTCGAAAATGACTTGTGGTCGATTGAAAAGTCGAGATCGAATCACCCTATTAAAGAATAGCTGTGATCGAAAGCTGAGAAGACCAGCCGTGGTCGAACAATGATTCAGAAAAGCTTATGCCTTGGTCGATCACCAACTCATGGTCGAACCACTGACGACAGAGAGAGTACGGCAAATAAACTATGGTCTAAACAAAAAGCGGAGGACTCGAACAAATCAATCAGAACTTCTCAAGCAAAGCAAAACTTCAGAATGATACTGATAAATGTATGATTGATCATAGAGGTGTTTACAACCACTCCACCGGAGATACACGAGCATCCATGCTCTTACTCAGAGACAACTCACACAATTAGACAGAAAAACTCGGAGTGACTCACGGGACATCATCTCCTCTCCCACGCCCCTCCTTTTTCTGAACCCTAACATCTCTTGTTATAGCCACAGCTATCGGGTTTCAAACACAGACAACCCATTAACGAAACAACAGTTCTTTCGCAGAGGCACAGTGCTTTACCCGTTACTATCTGACAACGGCTCCACTGCTTTCCCCATTAGCACCAACAACTCCATTGCTTTCCCAGAGGAACAGCTTCCCTTTGCAGCTTTAGGTATTTCTCCAAAATACTCCTCAACTGCCTTCCTGGAAGCTCCTTCCTCTTGCCTTGCTGTCCACTCGTTACGATCACCTTGCAAGACTTGTCTTCTGTGGTTTCCAGTCGTTCTGGACCTCAACATCTCCCATGTCTAGTCCCGACCTCTTCAAACCTCACCAAGACTTATCTCCAAGATCCTCGCAACCAAGTTTCAAATGTTACGACCTCAACATCTCCCATGTCTAGTCCCGACCTCTTCAAACTTCACCAAGACTTGTCTCCAAGATCCTGCAACCAAGTCAAACAACAAAGCATCACATAGCACCGCACAATACAAAGAACCAGACCCTGCAATTGACAAACAGAGCTCAATACACATCCTCATAGATTAGACTGCAACAAGACCGGTCGAAATGATGAACCATCAAATGCACAAGGTCTACGACTGCAATACAAAACCATATGACTGGTTCCCAGCTCAACCGACCGATTCTGGAGGTCAAACGACCACTAAACAAAAACATACGACCGGTTCCCAACTCAACCGATCGATTCTGAAGGTCATACGAACGACCGCTTTCCTCCGTGGTCGGACATCATTCAGACTTCGTACGTCGGAGTCGAAACCCTTCCGACCTCAGAACTCAAAGCAACGTGGTCGACACAGACTTCGACTACGGCCAACGTGGTCGACACAGACTTCGACTACGGCCAACGTGGTCGAATACTTCCCTGGTGACTTCCGACCATGACAAACATGGTCGTAGCAGCTCCGGCATAGTTCCGATAACGCTTAACGTGATCGAACGACTTTCAGAGCTACGACTACGCATAGAAAGCCCAAAACAAACTCAATTACTCATCACAAACTCTTCAACAATATGTCAAATACTGATCACTCACATGGGAGCACCTCTTACAAGGTCTCTCAGAGGAATTGTAAGAAATACCTGGCTGATCTGAAAAGGAATGGTGGGACTAAAACTTCCACTTCAGGTATTAATATTATAGATGTTTTTCTTGCTGATTCTTATGTTAACTCGTGGGTATTTGATACCGGATTGGTTGCTCATATTTGCAATTCAATTCAGAGTCTAACAAGGAGTAGGAGATTAACAAGGGGTGAGATGGATCTTGGCGTCGGGAATAAAGCAAGAGTTTTTGCATTAGCCGTCGGGACTTTGCCATTACTATTACCTTCATGATTTATTATGGAACTAAATAATTGTTACTACATTACAGCCATAAGTAGAAATATCATCTCTGCATCATGTTTGATGGCAGAGGGTTATAAGTTCATTATAGAGAACAATTGTTGTTCTATATATTTGAATGAAATGTGTTATGGCTATGCTCCCGTTTTGAACGGGTTGTTTATTTTGAATCTTGATGATGCACCCATCTATAATGTTAATACAAAAAGGCTTCGGCCTAATGATTTGAATTCCACATTTATTTGCCATTGTCGTTTGGGTCACATCAGTGAGAAACGCATGAAAAGGCTCCATAGTGATGGAATTCTAAACTCATTTGATTTGGAATCATTTGAAATATGTGAATCTTACCTGATCGGGAAGATGACCAAGACACCCTTCACTGGTTGGAATGAAAGGGCGTCCGACTTATTGGCACTCATACATACTGATGTGTGTGGACCAATGAGCACGACAGCTAGAGGTGGTTTTCAGTACTTCATTACTTTCACTGATAACTTTAGTAGATATGGATATATCTATTTAATGAGGCACAAGTCGGAATCCTTTGAAAAGTTCAAGGAGTTACAGAATGAGGTACAAAATCAACTTGGCAAGATAATCAAGTCTTCACGATCTGATCGTGGAGGAGAATTTTTAAGCCATGAGTTTGGTGATCATTTGAAATAATGTGGAATTGTTCCACAGCTTACACCACCGGATACTCCATAGTGGAATGGAGTGTCCGAGCGGCGTAATCGGACATTGTTGGACATGGTTCGGTCAATGATGAGCTAATCGGATCTGCCATTGTATTTTTGGGGTTACGCTCTAGAAACTGCCGCTTTCACTTTGAATAGTGTATCATCTAAATCAGTAGATAAGACATCATATGAGATATGGACTGGGAAGAGTCCTAGTTTGTCTTTTCTAAAGATTTGGGGATGTGATGTCTATGTTAAACGTTTGACGTTTGACAAACTCACACCCAGATCAGATAAATGCTTCCTCATAGGATATCCTAGGGAAACTAAAGAATATTATTTCTACAATCGAGAGGAGGGCAAAGTTGTTGTTGTCCAAAATGGTGTCTTTTTGGAGAAAGAGTTTCTTTCAAAAGGAGTTAGTAGGAGAAAGATGAAACTCGAAGAAGTTCGGGAACCATCTGAAAATGTTTCAACTCCTACTGAACCTCTACAGGATGAACAAGGTGTTGTTGAACCTATAGATGAGACATCAGCCCCTCGTAGATCTAAAAGGCCACGTCAATTGCCTATAAGGTATGGGCATGACGAGTTATTGTTGAATAATGGTGAGCCTAAAACTTATAAGGAAGCAATGATGGACCCAGACTCTAAAAAATAGCTTGGAGCCATGAAGTCTGAGATAGACTCCATGAGTATCAATCAGGTTTGGAACCTGGTCGAGCCTCTTGATGGTGTTAAAACCATTGAGTGCAAATGGATCTATAAGAAAAAGATTGATATGGATGGAAATGTTCACATTCATAAGGCTCGACTTGTCGCAAAGGGGTTTCGACAAGTTCAAGGAGTTGACTACGATGAGACTTTCTCACCAGTAGTGATGCTTAAATCTATTCGGATCATTCTAGCTGTTGCTGCATATTTTGATTATGAGATATGGCAGATGGATGTCAAAACGGCTTTCCTTAATGGAAACCTAAGTGAGGATGTGTACATGACACAGCCTGAAGGTTTTGTCGATCCAAAGAATGCTAGTAAAGTATGCAAACTTCATAAATCCATTTATGGGTTGAAGCAAGCATCTCGGAGTTGGAATCTGCATTTTGATAAGGAGATCAAAAAGTTTAGTTTCGTCAAAAACAAAGAAGAACCTTGTATTTACATGAATGTTAGTGGGAGCGCACTTGTAATCCTAATCTTATATGTGGATGATATATTATAGATTGGGAATGACATTCCTATGCTGGAATCCGTTAAGATATCATTGAAAAATAGTTTTTTCTATGAAAGACCTAGGAGACGCAACATATATCTTGGTAATAAAGATCTATAGAGATAGATCAAGAAGGCTAATTGGATTAAGCCAAAGTACTTACATTGGCAAGGTGTTGAATAGGTTCAACATGCATGATGCCAAGAAAGGGTTCTTGCCTATGTCACATGACATAAATCTTAGCAAGAATCAGTATCCTTCGACCACTGATGAGCGAGACCGTATGAATAGTATTTCATATGCTTTGGCTATTGGATCTATTATGTATGCTATGGTTTGTACCCGACCAGATGTATCATATGCTCTAAGTGTTACGGGCAGATACCAGGCTGATCCCGGTGAAGGTCACTGGACAGCTGTGAAAAACATTCTTAAGTACTTAAGAAGGACTAAAGATGTGTTCCTTGTTTATGGCGGTGATGAAGAGCTCGTTGTAAAGGGTTACACCGATGCAAGCTTCCAAACCGACAAAGATGATTATTGTTCGCAATCTGGTTTTGTATTCATTTTGAATGGAGGAGCAGTGAGCTGGAAAAGTTCCAAGCAAGAAACGGTTGCTGATTCTACGACGGAGGCCGAGTACATTGCAGCTTCCGAAGCTGCAAAAGAAGGTGTTTGGATAAGGAATTTCCTTACTGAGTTACGTATAGTTCCGAGTGCCTTATGCCAAATTGGATCTATATTGTGACAATAATGGAGCCATTGTGCAGGCTAAGTAGCCGAGATCCCATTAGAAGTCCAAACACATACCCAGGCGTTATCATCTCATTCGCGAACTGGTCGATAGAGGAGATGTTAAGATATGCAAAGTTCATACGGATTCAAATGTTGCTGATTCGTTGACTAAACCTCTTCCACAGCCTAAGCATGAGGCGCACTCAAGAGCTATCGGTATTAGATACTTAAAAGATTGACTCTAGTGCAAGTGGGAGACTGTTGGAAATATGCCCTAGAGGCAATCATAGAGATGATGATATTTCAATATGTTTATGATTTTGATAATATGTTATCGTGTTCCTTGAATGAATCATTTGTTATAGATCAATAAGTATGTGACTTATTGGTGGAACTCTTTAACTTATATGATATCATTCTAAATGTATCCCTGGTCGGAGGTAACTGGTCGGAACACCAGTGACTCTGTGACTAGCGCATGTATTGATTGATGAACTGGTTTCACCGGACATAGATATGGAGATATCGAATCAATAATGTGAACACATGTTAGAGAACATGGTGTTGGATAGACCCATCATTGGGACACTATGGAGATTGTTATTGACGGGAACGGGGTCCCGATCTTCCAACAGGTTCTGGATATGTTCGATTTGGTGGAGGCGCGACACAAATCGATCCGGCTTCCGAACGACACGTTCCGAACCCCGCAATCGCAGCACCACGTCTCCTCAGGTTATCAACCGTGCGCTGCCCGGTTGACCTTGCCAAGAAGGCTAATCCTCGCCTGCGAATCGAAGAACACAAGCAAGAACAAGGAAGAACACAACCAAATTGCAGATATATTGATGAAGCACTCGAAAATTGGGGTTTCACAAACCGATGACGGCGAAACTGTTCAAAGACAGAATTAATCTAAGCAAAACCCAACCCTAATGGTGGGGGTGGCGGCTGTATATAAAGGAGTAAGGGGCGTGCAAAACCCCTGGACGCGTCCTTAATGGACTCCAACACGATACAAAGCCAAACGGCCCAAAAGACGGTGTCGCAGCACCCTGACAGATTCTGGATGTCCACTTGTTTCGACGATTCCCGTTGACTCAGAAGGAATTTTGATATGAGACCAGAGCCATTGGAAAGGTTATCTTCTCAGCTTTCCATACATATGTGGGACGTCCAAAACGGAGTCCGGATGCGATCTGGGCGTCCGTTTTAGTGCGGCCTGGTCCTGGACTCCGAATTGGATTCGAAGTCGGCTTGAGTTGGACATCCAACATGATTCGACCACCCTTGCTGGACTCGTGCGCCTCGTAGCCCTTCGCAAGTACTTCTTGATCCTCTCCATGGTTCCTAATCATAATTAAATCATTAGGTAGTAATCGATTCTCAAATGAACAAAAAGAAGTACTTAGGAGCGAGCTCACATGTAAATTCAATTGTCGGTATGAGCTCTAGTGATTGGTCCTTGAATATCAAGTGGAGGAGTGTTGTGTATATCCAAGAAGTGATGTCCTCATCATCCTCCCCTCTTGAAGCGGAGTTTTCCTCAACTCGCCTCATCTTCTTCTCCCAAGCATGGCTTCAAATCTGAAATGTTAAAGGTGGGACTAACCCCAAACTCGGGAGGCAACTCAAGTTTATATGCATTATAATTTATCTTCTCAACTATCTTAAAAGGACCAGCAGCTCTAGGCATCAATTTTGACTTTCTTAACTCAGGAAATCTATCCTTTCGCAAGTGCAACCAAACAAAATCGTCCGGTTCAAGTTTAACTTCCTTTCTACCTTTACTACCAAGAATCCTATATTTTCATTCATCTTTTCAATGTTTGCCTTAGTAGTCTCATGCATTTTGAGAATAAAATCAGCACGCTCCTTAGCATCATTATGAACTCTCTCACTAGTAGGCAAAGGTAAAATATCAATAGGGGCACGGGGATTGAATCCATACACTACCTGAAAAGGACTTACCTTGGTGGTGGAGTGTTCCGCTCGATTATATGCGAACTCAACATGCGGCAAACACTCTTCCCATAGCTTCAAATTGTTCTTCAAAATAGCTCTCAACATGGTAGACAATGTGCGGTTCACCACCTCGGTTTGGCCATTAGTTTGTGGGTGACATGTGGTAGAGAACAACAACTTTGTGCCCAACTTGTTCCATAGAGTACGCCAAAAGTGACTCAAGAACTTGGCATCACGATCTGAAATAATAGTAGAAGGCATACCATGCAAACGAACTATCTCTTTGAAAAAGAGGTCAGCAATATGAATGCATCATCGGTTTTATGACATGGGATGAAGTGAGCCATCTTAGAAAAACGATCCACAACAACAAAAATGCTATCCCTCCCCCTCTTAGTCCTGGGCAACCCTAAAACAAAGTCTATAGAAATATCTGCCCACGGAATAGAAGGAACAGGGAGTGGCATATATAAACCATGTGGATTCAAGCGAGACTTAGCTTTTTGACATGTAGTGCAGCGAGCCACAAACCGCTCAACATCTCGCCTCATCTTTGGCCAAAAGAAATGTGTGGTCAGAACGTCCTCCGTCTTCTTAATTAGCACCAAAATGACCCATCAAACCGCCTCCATGCGCCTCCTGCAACAACAAAAGACGAACGGATCCAAGCGGAATGCATAGGCGGTTAGCTCAAAACAAAACCCATCATTGATCACGAATTTATTCCAGGCTTGACCCTCTTTACAATGCAACAACACATCCTTAAGATCAGCATCAAAAGCATATTGTTCTTTAATAGTTTCAAGACCAAAAATGCGACAATCAAGTTGAGACAACATGGTATAGCGTCGAGACAAAGCATCAGCAATCACATTATCCTTCCCTTTCTTGTGTTTAATGACATAAGGAAAAGATTCAATAAATTCAACCCACTTAGCATGTCTACGATTCAAATTGGTTTGACTACGAATATGCTTAAGTGATTCATGATCGGAATGAATGACAAATTCTTTAGGCCATAAATAGTATTGCCACGTCTCTAAAGAACGAACAAGTGCATACAATTCTTTATCATATGTGGAATAATTAAGAACAGGACCATTCAATTTTTCGCTAAAGTAGGCAACAGGTTTGCCTTCTTGCATCAACACAACACCAATACCAATTCCGCTAGCATCACATTCGAGTTCAAAAGTCTTACCAAAATCCGAAAGTTGGAGCAATGGTGCGTGCGTAAGCTTGTCCTTCAAAAGATTAAAGGACTCCTCTTGTGATGGTCCCCAATGGAACACAACTCCCTTCTTTGTCAACTCAATCAACGGTGTCGCAATGGTGCTGAATTCTTTGACAAAGCGGCGATAAAATCCTGCAAGGCCAAGAAAACTCCGCACTTGGGAGACTGTCGTGGGCGTGGGACAACTCCATATCGCCTCCACCTTGGCTCTATCAACCTCAATTCCCTGTGGAGTCACAACATAGCCAAGAAAAGAGACTCGATCCGTGCAAAAGGTGCACTTCTCAAGGTTACCAAACAAACGTGCATCTCTTAAAGCATTAAAAACAGTACGTAAGTGAGTCGAATGTGCATCCATGGACTTGCTATAAATCAAGATATCATCAAAGTAAACGACCACAAATTTGCCAATGAAAGGACGTAAAACCTCATTCATTAATCTCATGAAAGTGCTAGGTGCATTAGTTAAACCAAAAGGCATGACTAACCACTCATACAAGCCGAACTTAGTTTTAAAAGCAGTTTTCCATTCATCTCCAAGTTTCATTCTTATTTGGTGGTATCCACTACGCAAGTCAATCTTTGTGAAAATTATAGCACCACACAACTCATCAAGCATGTCGTCTAGCCTAGGAATAGGATGACGATACCGTATAGTAATGTTGTTAATGGCTCTACAATCTACACACATACGCCAAGAACCATCTTTTTTGGGAACCAAAAGAACAGGAACAGCACAAGGACTAAGGCTCTCACGTACGTACCCACGGTCCAAAAGGTCTTGGACTTGGCGCTGAATCTCCTTAGTCTCTTCGGGATTGGTCCTGTACGCCGCACGGTTTGGCAAGCTCGCCCAGAATCAAATCAATCTGTGCTCAATCCCTCGAATGGGTGGAAGTCCTGGAGGTATCTCATCAGGGAAAACATCTCTAAACTCCTACAAAAGGTTAGTGACAGGAGCAGGCAAAGTGCAAGGCATATTATCAAGAGAAAATAAAGCATCTTTGCACACAAAGGCATAGCATGTATCATTAACATCATCAATTGCAGCAAGGTCTGATTTTGTGGCAAGCTTAACAAAATTTTTCAAATGGGTTACTTGCTGTTTTTCAGATTTATCATGTTCCTTTGGATCATTAGCAAGGCAGACTCTCGCCCTATCGGCCTCTATAATCTCAGTTGGGTCAAAGGCAAGAAAGTAACTTTCTTTCCTTATGCATAAAAGTGTATGTGTTACTACTACCATGGTGTAAAGCATCATTATCAAATTCCCAAGGTCGACCCAATAAAAGAGAGCATGCTTGCATGGGAACCACATCACAATCAACATGATCAACATAAGCACCAATGGAAAAATGTACTCGGCATGTTTGCGTTACCTTAGCTTTTCCAGAGTCATTTAACCATTGAATATGGTATGGATGTGGATGCGATCGCGTGGTCAAGCCAAGCTTCTTGACCAAGTCGAACTCACCAAGTTGTTGCAACTTCCTCCATCAATGATGACACGTGCGCCGGTTCTTGATCGCAAAGAAGGTCCAAACAAATTATGACGTTGAAGTTTATCGGTTGTTGTACTGCGTCTTTGAGGACTCATTGCACAATGATGCTCAGTGGCGGTCGCTGTGGACGCCCACCAAGGATGAGGTCGTCATCACCACCGCCATTGTCGTTCGAGGCAAAGAACATCATCATCCTCCTCGACATCCGGTCTTGATGTAGCCTCCATCTTACGTGGCGATGTATGCCCGCTGGCTAGGGCAATTCTTACGCACATGACCAAGCCCATGGCGCGGTGGCATCAATGCCGGAGGAGCGCCCGTTGAAGCCATCAAGAAGAACTCTTGGCTTGACCTCGCAAAGAATTTTTGAAGAATCGCAAGGCGTGTCGTGGAAGGTGGCTTGGCATGCCGCCATCTTGTTCACAGGTGGTGGAGGAGAACGAAAACTTCGAAGAAGAATTGGGCGATCCGTTGATGTAGTCGTCGCGGGGTGTAGAAGGGTCGTCCGGTCGCGTGCCTTAGTTGATTACGTGCGTCCTCGCAATTCTTTTACGCAAGCATAGCAAGGTGGAACAAGCGGTTGTGATAGTAAATTCTTTATAATCAACAATGTCACGAATTTCACGTCAGAACCCCGTAGAAACGACAAATCTTATCCTCCGTGTCCTCAACAACCCCACAACGCACCATACCCTTTTGAAGCTTAGCATAATAGTCTTGAGCAGTAACTATCACCTTGTTCTAAGCGCTGCAATTTTTTCTCAATTCAAGTTTATATGAGGGAGGAACAAAACGATTACGCATAGCTTCTTTTAAGCGCTCCCATGTATCGGGTTGTAGCGCATGGTACTTAGTTCATTCCACGGATAATAGCAAAGTCCTTAAACTCACTAGTAGCTTGTCTAACTCTATGTTGCTCGGGAACTAAGTGAGAGTTAAACTTACGCTCTCACCGTCATCTCCCAATCTAGATATATTTCAAAGATCATAAAGACCGAGAAAAGATGGAATGGTAAACTTGACTTTAGCAAAAGGATCGTCGTTACCATGGCGGTTACGTTATTACCTCCCATACCATGTCGGTTTTGTCTTTGACGCCGACGTAGTCGTGCATCTTGTGTCGCCGTGATCAATGTTGCCATCTCAGATCATGCGATGGTGTCATCATCATGATGATGGCCGTCATTGGCAGTGGCGGCGTGCCTCAATGTGTCCGTCCGACCGGTGAGGTCGACCATCCACCGCTCCACCCGCTTAATGCCTTCCGTGGTGTTCAAGCGGGTAATGGCGGCGACGATGGTGTCCAATCTCGCGCGAGATCGGTGAGTGAAGCGTTTTGTTTATCGGCGCACTTGTAGGCGGCAGCGACTAACACACTCGTTGAAATCGACCGGTGTCCGTCCTCTTCGTTTCTGCCATGGTTAGTGGAAATACGGGAAAACAAAAGGATGATCCTATCAACTACAAAGGAAGGGGAGGAACCCACAAAGGAAGTGGCTTACCAAGCTCTTACAAGTGTGCTTACCAAAGCGTGGGTGGTACAACCGGTGGTCGGTTCGTGATACCTTGTCGGCGTGGAGTGCGATTGCAAGGTCAAAACGTGCTATCCGTATAGATATATGGAGTTTGGAAGGCCAAATATGTCGATGGAACACAAATCAATAACAGATAGTAATCTTGAATAAATGTCCAAAGTATGGTCCTAGTTCTTTGGTCTAAATGTGTCCTATAACGGTATGATATGAAGAACAAGGAGTCAAGAATGAATAATGAAGCAAAGACAAACAACAAAGATGGCGAGCACAGAAACTTAATTCAAGCACAAACACAACACAAATGAGGCTCGCCACCTAAAACCGTGCTCACACGTTTTGTTTTCTTCTTCTTTTTTTTTCTTTTTTTGGCCACGGATGGCAATCGCGACACTATCGTAGGTGCGAAATTTTTTATTTTTTTGTATTTTTTTGCAAAGCGAGCACGTGAATAGGAAACACACAAAGTTTCACGTCAATCGATATAAGGTGTGGCCTCTGAGAAAATGATGAATGTGCTAAAAGTCGGTGATGAAATTTGAGCTCGAGTACTACACGTTCCAGGCCGAATTTGGGCAAGATAAATTCGTCGAAACCGACTTTGTCTGTTTGATTCGGATGTAAAATTTAATTTCACCCAACTTGAAAAAAATCGCTTTGATTTGAGTCCGTATGAGAAAGTTATGGCCGTTTGAAGTAAGGTCTTGAGTTATGGTTTGTGTGGAGGCCAAACGAAAATCGGGCGAGTAAATTGGTGGAATTGGGGCGGAAGCTCGGGGAAAGGTGGGTGATGGTTACGGAAGATCACGAGATGCGATGGGTGACTCAAGCAGAGGGTGGGATATGGGTGGGAAAACAAAAATTGACGGCTAGGGTTTGTATGAAAGGTAGCGGAAGCAAAACAACCCGAAACAAAACACGATCTAAACCAGCAACACAAACTCAACACTACAGACTCTGGAATCAAATTGTGCAAAAGGCTAAACACGATCTAGGACAGGAAACAACCTATGACTACAATTTTTTTAGGGCTTTTTCTTGGACTCTAGGATGAAATCGAAAACAACAAGATGGGTAAACTTGAACCTGGAGGAACACCTGAAGCTCTGATACCACTTGACGGGAACGGGGTCCCGATCTTCCATCAGGTTCTGGATATGTTCGATTTGGTGGAGGCGCGACACAAATCGATCCGGCTTCCGGACGACACGTTCCGAACCCCGCAATCGCAGCACCACGTCTCCTCAGGTTATCAACCGTGCGCTGCCCGGTTGACCTTGCCAAGAAGGCTAATCCTCGCCTGCGAATCGAAGAACACAAGCAAGAACAATGAAGAACACAACCAAATTGCAGATATATTGATGAAGCACTCGAAAATTGGGGTTTCACAAACTGATGACGGCGAAACTGTTCAAAGACAGAATTAATCTAAGCAAAACCCAACCCTAATGGTGGGGGTGGCGGCTGTATATAAAGGAGTAAGGGGCGTGCAAAACCCCTGGACGCGTCCTTAATGGACTCCAACACGATACAAAGCCAAACGGCCCAAAAGACGGTGTCGCAGCACCCTGACAGATTCTGGACGTCCACTTGTTTTGACGATTCCCGTTGACTCAGAAGGAATTTTGATATGAGACCAGAGCCATTGGAAAGGTTATCTTCTCAGCTTTCCATACATATGTGGGGCGTCCAAAACGGAGTCCGGATACGATCTGGGCGTCCATTTTAGTGCGGCCTGGTCCTGGACTCCGAATTGGATTCGAAGTCGGCTTGAGTTGGACATCCAACATGATTCGACCACCCTTGCTGGACTCGTGCGCCTCGTAGCCCTTCTCCAAGTACTTCTTGATCCTCTCCATGGTTCCTAATCATAATTAAATCATTAGGTAGTAATCGATTCTCAAATGAACAAAAAGAAGTACTTAGGAACGAGCTCACATGTAAATTCAATTGTCGGGCGCGAGCTCTAGTGATTGGTCCTTGAATATCAAGTGGAGGACTGTTGTGTATATCCGAAGAAGTGATGTCCTCATCAGTTATGAATCTTTATGTCATTAGTTGGTCTCAAGTAATGATGATGTATAATCCTTATACCTGAGATCAGCATGGTTTCCTACATGTGTAATAGCACTCTTAGGGGTTGCCAAACGCTACTCCGTAACTGGGTAGTTATAAAGGTAGCTTTCGGGTACGCTATGAAACATGCGGAGGAATGTGACTGGTCGAGATGGGATTTGCCCCTCCTAACATAACGGGAGAGATGTCTCTGGGCCCCTCGTGGTGATCGGATAAAGAAAGTGCATGGCCATGCCACTAGTGGTCGAAGTGTCGACCACATGATGTTATCCGAGACTCGATCGAGAAAGTATTGAACAGTCCATGGATGATACATCATCTCACCTGGAGTTCAACCAGACATCGTCAGGCAAAGGGACAATGCATGAGTAGGTCGCTTAGTTTGATCAGTTACGGAATAGTCATATGGAGATACGAGCTGGTCATAGACTGGTCAAACGTAATCACAGAATGGTAAGAACCTGGTCGTAAGGAGTTACGAACTGGTCGTGACCAATTACAACCTGGTCGTATAGAGATACGAACTGGTCGTAAGTGATGAGGACCTGATCATAGATCATATTACATCAAGGTTCGTCCAATTTATTCTATGTGTCTTTAGGAATCGTTATGTGCTGCTAGGTACCGCTAACGACTAGTGATCGGAAAAGAGTTTCCGAGTCATAACCGATTACACATTAACCTGTGGGGTCGCACACTTAAAGGGCAAGGTTCTGGTTTTGATGGTGATCCGAATTCGTATGGGCCACGAGTTCCTAGTGGGCCTCCAGGTCGAGACCCATTATGGATGCCTATATAAAGAGGGGAGGTGGCATCGGGTGAAAAAGGGAAGAGGATGATCTTTAGAAGAACTTTCGAAACCCTAATAGCCATGCCTTCTTAACCACGCTGCAGGTGCTAGCACTCCTGCATGTGGTGATCCTTCCCCGTACGTGTGGATACCTTAGAGGTGTTGTTGCAAAGCATCAGCACTAGGATGATCCGCAACTCGTGACACTTACCGGAGTCGGAGGAGACGCAACGTGACGAGTACAACCACTCGGAGGAGCAGACGCGCGACGAGTACGACTACTCGAAGGAGGAGACGCGTCATGAGTACGACTACGACTGCATCAACTCGCTACAACGACTCTACTTCCGCTACGAGTCGGCGCGTCTAGCGGTAATCTTGTGATCTATTACTTGCGGTGGTTACTTGGTTGTGCGGTAAAATTTTGTTTGTGCTATCGTAGCCTTGCCGCGTTACCCTACAACACGTGCCAATGCCGCACGTCAACGGGAGGAGGCCACGCGCCTGGTTGAGGACGAGGCCGTGCGCAACATCGCCCTCGCCGATGGATCCACCGTTGCCGCCCTCCATGCGCAGGCCATGTCCGCCTCAACATACGCGCCCTCGTACCAATCGTCCTCGACCTCAACTCCGCACACTACACCAAGTGGCGCGGTCTCCATCTCGTCACGCTCGACAAATACACCCTCACCGACCACGTGCTCTCCAACGACTCCTTCCCCACACTTGCGCATTGGGGACGCTCCAACACCAACAACAACGGCACTAGCGGCACCAACTCCAGAGGAATGGCTACCCCGACCGGGTGGCCCTCCTTCTTCAATCCCTAGACAGGCACTGTTCAGGAGTGGGCACACAACGCTTCGTGCCCCCCCAAGTGGACCAAGGCCGGGTGCGCCCCCTCATCAGCCAGGTACGCACCAGCATGGCTAGCAGCAGCATGCACTGGCCACTGCCCTTCCCGGCATTGGCGGTGTTGGGCTTCCCGGTGCGTAGCAGCATGCACTGACCACTGCCCTTCCCGGCGTCGGCAGTCTCGGGCTTCCCAGTGCACCCCTGCCCGTGGGGTACCCCAGTGATGAGGATATCCTGACTATTTTTGAGGTTGTTTATGAAGCAAGAGCTACATTTCGCAAGCAACAGATGCAATTCTTTCTTAGCAGGTTTTTTTGTGTTTTCCGTGAGTATTGGACACTACGTAAAAGCAATACTTTGTGCATTCTCAGGTTCGACAAGCTTAAAGTCTTTGGAACCGAGAGGGAGGCTGGAGCCAAAGCAATAGAGGAGCACAAGGAGGAGGGTAACCATATTTTTTGCCTACTTATGAAGAACAAGAAGGTCAAAGCGGTTGGGAAAGAGAAACTCAAGCAGCCCATGCGGCTGATCAAGGAGGAAAGAAGCCCGTGTGATGGTAGAGCAAAAGGAGACCTAAAGCTCAAGTTTTGGATAAGATTTTCAAGCTCAATTCAAATCTCCCACAACCCCAACCGAAATCAAATTCGGAATCAACTCAACATTCAATTCGGATTCGGAATCAGCCTCAAATTCGGATTCGGAATCAGCAGGACAGTCCGGAGTAAAAAGGTTATAACTTTCGCATACGAAGTCCGATTGGGGTGTTTTTGGGCTTGTTGGAGAGCTAACTTCAAGGCCGATCCAAACTATCCTGGATCACTCCGAAATTCCTCCGGAGTCAAAAGATATGACCGAAACAATTTGACAGTTGTAAAACTAGAGTTTCCTTTTTGTTTTAGATTGAGTCGGAATTGGAGTAGGAGTTCTAATTCCGAATTAGAGTAGGAGTAGGGCCTCTTGGCCAGCCATGAGGAGGAGAAGGGGCACTATATATTAAGGGTTAGACCCCCATTGTAACCTCAGACCAGTTTATGCATAAGAATAGAAACACAGCTATTGCTTGTTCTTTCGAAACCAGAGTTCATGCGAGGACTTTGAGAGAGGACTAGGCGATCCGTTGATTCGTTCTGCAACTCAAGGTCAAGCCGTCGTTCCATTGGGAATCGGGGACTTGGCGTTCGTCGTTTGTGGTCTCGCGACGAACAACTATCCGGTGTGTTTTGGGCGGTTTCCAAAGAGTTGAGGGTTCGTGCATTGGCGCGAGTGTTCAGCTAGCGACATCGTCTACTTCATATTATTTATCAACGGTTCCTCACTGAGAAGATCGGGCATTCCCCCGTATCATATGGTATCAGAGCCAGGTTTACTCGGTGAGAGTTTTTTTTTACCCTTAGTTTAGTTTTGTTTTTATGTCCTATAGTCCATTAAACCGAAAATTACAACACAAAAATTCCAAACCCTAGTTCAATCTGTTATTTCTTGTGAGTTTTGTTAATTTTAGTCCATTAGAATTTTTTGTTTAGTGCTGATCTAAGTGTTTCCTTTGCGTACCTTGTTCCTCGTTTCCTTCCAAAAAAAACCAAAAAAAAAAAATCTAAAATTCAAATTCAGTCCCTGACTCAATTTTCGTTAAATCCGAGTTCAATTGGTACACTGTTTGTAAATCGGTCGTAACTTTTGCGTCCGAACTCCGCTTCACTTATATCCTTTCATCTTGTGAGATTAGCTTTTGATATTGTATTAGGGCTGCTTATTGAACATTGTTTACACCTTGCTGAATTGTTGGGCTTATGCACCCACGAGGGTAGCTAAACACACTTTCGGCCATTGAGAAAAGCAAAAAAAAAAGAGGCAGCCGCACAATAGCAAGAGCCACGGCATTGAGGAAAAAAAATAGTATATATAAAAAAAATGAGAGGAAAAACATAATTTTTGCGAAAGAAAAGAGAGGAAGAAAAAAAAATTTGTTGCCGATTGCTACAGTATCATGCATTTTATTGGTTGCTACAGTACCGGCCCATCATTATTTCAGATTGTGTAGTAATTTTTTTTTCTCTTTGAGCAATCTTGTGCCCTACTATTTTCAATTGCAATTGGCTAGCGTCTCTCTTAGTACTTTGTGCAAAACGAGTTTGCTTGATCTCATTTTCAGATCTCTTCTCGCTAGCTCATTCCTTTGTTTGCATTGAGTCACATTTGTCTTTGCGTGTGCGTTCATCCTGTTCGCTTACACCTTTTTGGATCAGCACATAGGCAAAATAATCTAGCTTGGATCATTACTTAGCATTACAACAACTTGAATATCAGTTTGCATAGGTTATACACATACCTTACCAAACTCCACCTACACCCGTTCGTGTACTACCTTTACTCTTGGTTACGCTCTTACATTACCGGGTTGAGGTTCGTTCGCCGCCACAAGTGTCATTTTTGCCGTCCTTGATTCACTTTGGAATGGTAAGCTTGTCTTGTGTTTCAGAACAGTGAGTTGCGAGCGTAGAGAGAGAGAGAGCTGTTTTGTTTTACTAACCTGGATATAATCGCGTTTGCTATTTGTGAGTTGTTTCCATGTCAGGTCATCAGGAGGATCTATCGGTTACATGGATGGAGTACACTCGCTTGCACAGGATGCTACAAAAGCAACTTCTTGATCGTGATAATGGTGTGCGCGATGAGCTTGGGCCGTTCGGTATAAATTGAACAGCCTCGGGGAGGAGGTTACGCAGCTACGTATGGACATCAACAACAACTTCTTGGAGCTGCGCGCCATGTTCAACCACCCCAACGTGCATCGCAAGGATTTTGTCACTAAGCCAAAATTTCCTATCCCTATATTTTCAGGTAATGCAAATGCGGAAGAATACCTTAACTGGGAGTTTGAAATTGATACGCTATTTCGGATGCACAACTATTCCAATGAGAGGAAGCTCCTACTTGCGTCCAATGGGTTGGTTGATTATGCCACACATTGGCGGGAGCAATTTGTTCGTAAGCGTATGGAGCGCCATAAATTGCCGATTATTACCTGGGAGCAGATGAAACATCATTTGCGTGCACGTTTTGTACCTTACCACTACAAGCGTTCCCTAGTGGAAAAGTTGACAGTGCTACGACAAGGTTTGAAGTCCACTTGTGTGACACAAGAGAAGGAGACCGAGCATGGGATTTTCCCTTCGGTCCTGGCTTCATGTAGTATTGCTCCATTGCTTCATAAACAGATTGTGGTTACTCATGATTGCTCCGTTGCCGATCCACAATCTCTGGTGGATGCGATGTATCCAAATCCATGTGAGAATGAGAGCCACATTGCCAAAGCCAAATTGAGTGATAATGATAAAGAGAGTGAGTTGTGTGATTCCACCATATGTGAGGTTGAGAGCATCTCCATTGAGTGTGAAAGAGATACACCAACAGAAAATAGGGAAGTAGATGATAGCCAAAGTGACGTTACTGTTGAAATTAACGATTTACTCTCTACTTCGAGTGTTGTTTCTCACATTGTGCATGTTGATATTAAAGAAGAGGAATTGAATGTTCAACAACCGGCATCGTTGGAAGTAAAAGACGAGGAGATAACCACGGTTGGGGATGGAGTGCTTGCTGCCCTGTGGTTTTGTCATGATGATTTGATACCTACAACTCCTACAATAATCGAGAAGGACGCTAAAGGTAACAATAATGGTGTTGAATTCAATATTCATCACGCAAAGGTACGTAAGTGTGAGAACTCTAGTGTTCCTTTGAATATTCTATGTTCTGAATTTAATACGCTTAATTTACGTAATGTGGAATTGATTACTCATGATAAAGTTCTTTACTAGAATATCCCCTGATGTATCTTTATGCTATCTCATGTTCGATGAACCCATAGAGCTATCTAGTGTGATTGAGAGAGTATCTGAAATTGCGTGTTTGAAATCGCTAGCTAGTACCTACACCGTCACTTATAAATTTAATTTGATTGGAAATTTTGGTGTAGACAACACGTTTCATGTTTCTCGAATATGCATTACTTGTGATCAGCTTGCTGAATTGAAAATGCATGCTTGGAACAAACCATCGCTTGGACACTGTCATGATCACTTAAAGATGAGTTTACATGTGAGTGTCTACTGTTTAGACATATTTGTAAAGCCTGCTCAGTCATCTTTTGTTGAACAATCATGTATAAACAATCATAGTAGTGCAATTGAAGAATGGAATAAACAAACAATTTTATCGTCTACATTATATAAAACTGATGTTGTAAAGATCAACTATGATTATATGAGCCATTTATCTACATTTGAAAATGAATTTTGTCTGTCCATTCATAATTTCGATACATACTTACAAAAGTCAAAGACAACTTCATTTCATGGGTGGGGCAATAATGTGGATAAAAGGCGTGTCGAGATGAATACATCACATCTATCTAATGGCTATTGTTATACTATTACTGATCTGCAAAACCAAAGGGTTTGTAAAACGGATGATAAATACATATACCATGCATATACGTTGTTTTCTTTGTGTAGCACATTTTCAGGCTATCAAAAGCCGAGGACGGCTTTTTTTGAAGAAAGGGAGGATGATGAGGATATCCTAACTATTTTTTAGGCTGTTTATGAAGCAAGAGCTACATTTCGCAAGCAACAGATGCAATTCTTTCTTAGCAGGTTTCTTTGTGTTTTCCGTGAGAATTGGACACTACGTAAAAGCAATACTTTGTGCATTCTCAGGTTCTACAAGCTTAAAGTCTTTGGAACCGAGAGGGAGGCTGGAGCCAAAGCAATAGAGGAGCACAAGGAGGAGGGTAACCATATTTGTTTCCTACTGATGAAGAACAAGAAGGTCAAAGCGGTTGGGAAAGAGAAAGTCAAGCAGCCCATGCGGCTGATCAAGGAGGAAAGAAGCCCGTGTGATGGTAGAGCAAAAGGAGACTTAAAGCTCAAGTTTTGGATAAGATTTTCAAGCCCAATTCAGATCTCCCACAACCCCAACCAAAATCAAATTCGGAATCAACTCAACATTCAATTCGGATTCGGAATCAGCCTCAAATTCGGATTTGGAATCAGCAGAACAGTCCGGAGTAAAAAGGTCAAAACTTTCGTATACGAAGCCCGATTGGGGTGTTTTTGGGCTTGTTGGAAAGCTAACTTCAAGACCGATCCAACCTATCCTGGATAACTCCGAAATTCCTCCGGAGTCAAAAGATATGCCGAAACAATTTGACGGTTGTAAAACTAGAGTTTCCTTTTTGTTTTAGATTGAGTCGGAATTGGAGTAGGAGTTCTAATTCCGAATTAGAGTAGGAGTAGGGCCTCTTGGCCAGCCATGAGGAGGAGAAGGGGCACTATATATTAAGGGTTAGACCCCCATTGTAACCTTAGACCAGTTTATGCATAAGAATAGAAACACGGCTATTGCTTGTTCTTTCGAAACCAGAGTTCATGCGAGGACTTTGAGAGAGGATTAGGCGATCCGTTGATTCGTTCTGCAACTCAAGGTCAAGCCGTCGTTCCATTGGGAATTGGGGACTTGGCGTTCGTCGTTTGTGGTCTCGCGACGAACAACTATCCGGTGTGTTTTGGCCGGTTTCCAAAGAGTTGAGGGTTTGTGCATTGGCGCGAGTGTTCAGCTAGCGACATCGTCTACTTCATATCATTTATCCACGGTTCCTCACTGAGAAGATCGGGCATCCCCCCGTATCACCCAGCGCTCTCGACGCCGCATACTTGTGCAGCAGTAGCAGGCGGCGCTACCGCTGGCCCAGCAGGCCGTCCCCTGGACTCCCATGTCTAGCGGCTTCTAGGATCAAGCTGCGCTCACCAACGCTTTTAACACGATGACGCTCAACCCGCTGCCCAACGGCGACTGGTACATGGACTCCGGTGCCTCCTCTCATATAACATCGGACCCCGATAACCTCTCTGTTTCTCGTCCTCCCTCTCCTTCTACTTCGGCGCATGTCATTGATAGTAACGGGTCTTTGCTACCCATTACCTCCACCGGTCTTTCTTTTATTCCTACATCCTATGGTCCGCTTTCTCTTCGGAGCATTCTTGTCACTCCTAAGTTAATTAAAAATCTAATTTCTGTTCGTCAGTTTACCACTGACAACAACATTTCCGTTGAATTTGACCCGTATGGCCTTTCTGTGAAGGATCTTCGCACCAGGAGCGTGATCGCCAGGTGCAATAGCACCGGTCCTCTCTACCCACTGCTGCCGTGCCCTCCATCACATGCCTTCACCGTCACCACCACCACCACCCTTTGGCATCGTCGTCTCGGTCATCTTGGATCCGAAGCTTTCTCCAAATTAGCTTCCAGCTCTGCAATTTTGTGTAATACTCATGCTTTCGAGTCTATTTGACATGCATGTCAACTCGGTCGTCACACTCGTTTGCCATTTGCTACTTCCAATTCTCATGCTGTCCAGAATTTTCACTTAATACATTGTGACCTTTGGACCTCACCTATTGCTAGTGTCTCAGGTTACAAGTATTATCTTGTCATTCTTGATGATTGCTCTCACTATCTTTGGACGTTTCCTTTGCGGCTTAAGTCGGACACTTTTCCTACCTTGTCGCATTTTTTTGCCTATGTCCAAACTCAGTTCGGCTGTCCCATTAAGAGTGTGCAATGTGACAACGGTCGTGAGTTTGACAACTCCGCCGCTCGTACATTCTTTCTTACCCACAGCGTTGCACTTTGCATGTCGTGCCCACATACTTCTCAGCAAAACGGAAAGCAGAATGTATCATTCGCTCAACAAACAACATCATGCGTTCCCTCATGTTCCAGGCTAGCCTCCCTCCCTCCTATTGGGTCGAAGCTCTACATGCCGCCACATATCTCCTAAACCGACACCACATCAAAACACTTAACTTCTCCACGTCGTACATCGCTCTTTACGGTATTCATCCCTCATACTCTCATATTCATGTCTTTGGGTGCCGGTGTTATCCCAATCTTCCTCCACAACTGCACATAAGCTTGCCCCTCGCTCCACTGCGTGCATTTTCCTTGGCTGTCCTTCAGAACATAAAGGTTACTGGTGTCTCGATTTGTCCTCAAACCGGATCATTATTTCAAGGCATGTTACGTTTGATGAGTCATAGTTTCCGTTTGCCGTTGCTCCTTAGCCGCCATCACCGACTGACTATGACTTTTTAGCGGATATGGATTCCTCTCCACTGCCCATTGGGTCGCGTTTTTTTGTAGGCATTCCTCCGGCACCCTCCGGCTCGACCGGTTCTGCTGCCCTCGCTGGTTCCTCACCGCGGGTTGTTGCCAGTAGAGCCGGCCGACCCGTCATGCCCGTGCCTGGAGCCAGCGTCTCTTCTGGCACGTGCGCGCCCTTTTCCGGACCCGCACATAGCGCGCGCGTGGACCGCGCCGACCCACCGACGTCCCCTGGGTCCACACCCAGGTCCTTTGGTGTGTTCCCAGATCGTGCACCGCCTAGTGCGTCCCCATCGCCCGCGCCCCTGGGCGCTCCCGTGCCGCCTCTCGATGTCTCCCGTGGGGGTGCTGGCTCGGCTACCCCTGTCGACGCCTTGTCACAGGCCGCTGCTAGCCATGCCCGCGCCCCGCGACCAATAGCTGTTCGTATCCCACCGGTGTCCAACGAACACCAGATGGTCACCCGTGGGAAGTCTGGTTTTCGCCTCCCTGCAGACCGCCTAAACCTGAACGTCTCCATGGTCTCGCCTATTTCGAAGACGTTCTGCAGCGCCTTGACTGATCTACATTGGCGCACCGCTATGACTGAGCAATTTGATGCTCTACAGTGCAATCATACATGGGATCTTGTCCCTCGTCCTCCCAGCGTCAACATTGTTACAGGGAAGTGGGTTTTTCGACACGAGCTTCGCTCTGATGGCTCTCTTGATCATTACAAGGCACGTTGGGTTCTCTGTGGTTTTACACAACGACCCAACATCGACTATGATGAGACCTTCAGTCCAATGGTCAAGCCTGCTACTGTGCGTACTGTACTCACTTTGGCTCTTTTTCGTGACAGGCCGATTCATCAAATGGATGTTAAGAATGCTTTTCTCCATGGCACCCTCTCAGAAACAGTGTACTGTGTACAACCGTCTGGTTTCTCTGACTCTGCCTAGCCTGATCACTTTTGCTGCCTCAACAAGTCCCTATATGGTTTGAAGTAGGCGCCCCGTGCTTGGTACAACCGTTTTGCCTCCCATCTTGCAACTCTTGGTTTTGTGGAGGCCAAGTCTGACACATCCCTCTTCGTCTTCCACCGTGGAACCGATATGGTGTATTTGCTGCTTTATGTGGACGACATTGTGCTGACCGCCTCCTCTGCTGGACTACTTCGCTGGACCAGAAGTGCCCTTCAGAGTGAGTTATCCATGAAGGATCTTGGTCCACTTCACCACTTTTTGGTGATTTCCATTACACACCAGGATGGTGCCCTGTTTCTCTCTCAGCACCAGTATATACTGGAGATTTTGGAACATGCAGGACTGACCGCTTGCAAGCCGTGCAGCACGCCGGTTGACACCCACTCCAAGCTTTCCAGTGACGGCGCTCCTGTGGCTGACCCGACACACTACCGTAGTGTTGCTGGAGCTTTCCAGTATCTGACATTCACTCGTCCTGACATTGCATATGCCGTTCAGCAGGTGTGCCTCTACATGCATGACCCTCGTGAGCCTCACCTTGCTTTGGTCAAGCGCATTCTTCGGTATCTTCAGGGCACACTCGACTATGGTCTCTCTCTTCACTGGACCTCGCATGCTGAGCTGGTTGTCTATTCTGATGCGGATTGGGCTGGCTGTCCCACCATGCGTAAGTCCACCTCGGGCTATGTTGTGTTCCTCAACGATAATCTGATTTCCTTGTCCTTGAAACGTCAAAACACAGTGTCACGGTCCAGTGCTGAGGCCGAGTATCGTGCGGTGGCCAACGGTGTTGCAGAGGCTAGCTGGTTGCGCCAGCTCCTACAGGAACTTCACAGTCCTCTTCAGCGTGCCACGGTAGTCTACTGCGACAACGTCAGCGCCCGTCTACCTCTCCAGCAATCCAGTTTAGCATCAACGGACTAAGCATGTGGAGATCGACTTGCACTTTGTTCGAGAACGTGTTGCTCTTGGTGCCGTTCGTGTTCTTCACGTACCGACGTCCTACCAGTACTCTGACATCTTCACCAAAGGTCTGCCTACGTCTGTCTTCACAGATTTTCGGTCCAGTCTGAACGTTCGTTCTTCTGCTGTTACGACTGCGGGGGAGTGTTAGACAGGAATATGCGGATCACGCATGTCCTTTCCTTATGCTTGATCTCCCTTTCTTATGCTTGATTCCTTTCCTTATGCTTGATCTCCCTTCCTTATCTCCCGAAGGGTTGTGACTATATAAGTAACCCACGGTCACCGTATAATGTATTGAGCAATTACGCCAAATACTACAAGCTTTCAAGCACCTTCATGCCCAATAATAGTTGACGCGTGACTGTCTACAATCTGTTTGATGCACTTACACGTTCATCTGGTGGCCGATTACATTTTTTTTATATGATAGGTATCTCAGAGGTTTAGACAGATAAGGAAAATAATTCCCTAGATTATCGGACTCGTGATATTTATATGTCCTGTCTTTATTGAATTAATGCATAATTATCTTTTAATTACCGCGATTGAAGCTGTGATGGCATTTAGTTAAACAGACCAGGCCCCTACTCTCTGCATCTGGAGTTGCACAGCGGCAGGTGTTTTGTTGTAGAGCTGGTGTAGTATTGATAGTTCTTTATGCCAGAAATCTGTGGTTGATTCAATAAGAGATACTAAGAGAAGCATCAATGATATTGTTTACGGTATTCAGATCTGTCAAAGGAATCACGCAGTCACCACCTGCCCCAACTTTTCATCTTGAAACTGGGGAATGTATCATATCTATTGATGGAGATAGGCCTATTCATCTTGTACTGCAACATATTGAAATATCAGCATGGAAAGGTGAATTAGTTGATTGACATTTGACTTCTCAATTTGCAGCCATGCTTCGTTTTCGGAAGCAGTTGATGTTTTCCTTCTTTTTCGCAGGAAGATTGATCCTTACAACACATGCTCTTTATTTCCAGAGTATCAGAGTGGGTTATGGTGATAGGATTGTTAAATATGATTTAGCAAAAGATTCGAATCAAGTGATTAAGCGTGATTTTACTGGACCATTGGGTGTTCGCCTGTTTGATAAAACTGTCGTCTACAAATCAAGCACTTTGTAAGTATTGAAAAGGGAAGGATTCTCAAATAACCATGTTCTTCGGCCACGCCTGTCCAGATGTTGCTGCCTCGCTCTTAGAGTTCCCATTTTTTGGCTTAAGTCCGTCTTGAATCATTATGTGTTTACTCTATTAGAATCGCCCATGCGGTTTCGCTGTCCTGAACATGAGTAGAGCCTCATTTTATTTCAGTACTTCCTGTAAATTTGCTTGCCTCACACTGTATTATCTTCCAATGTTTGTTCAATTTCAGCCCCTTACATAATTACATTTAAGCATTTTCCTTAGTTCCCAATGAATTATGTAGCTTACATGGTATGCATGTATGGATGATCCCAAGCCTTGGATGCAAAATGTTTTTCCTTTACTCTCCATAGCTTGGAATTACATTTCAGCATTTTCATTTGTTGCCGATGAATTATGTAGCTTACATAGTATACATGTATGGATGATCCCTAGCCTTAGATGTAAAATGAATTTTTCTTTACTCTCCATAGCTTTGATGATTACATAGATATTATTTTCCGACAGATTCCCTTCCAGATTCTAGTTTGTTATAAGAGTAGTTTTGCTACATAGATCTTACAAAAATTGTTTGGCATAGCCTTACATAATTACGTTTCAGCATTTCTCTTGGTTGCCAATGAATTACGTAGCTTAGATAGTATACATGCATGGAATATCCCTAGCCTTAGATACAAAATGATTTTTCTTTCAGGTATAGGACTAAAAGCCAGTAGTCCACATTGTTTGTAGTTAAATTACCGGTAGGTTTGAATTTACTTAGTGAAACTAACAAGCAACGTAGCCAGATTATTAGTTTTATCTTGATTTTCTTAGCATGAAACTGCACCTCAGGTTATCAGGTGGTTCTTAATTCCAGACCAGGACTCATGTCGAGTGTTTTACCGAACTAACTACCTGAGTGTCGTCTTAATAGGCGACGTCTAACATAGTTTACACATTCGTGTTCTAAATTTTTACTGTTTTAGTTATACTATACTTACCGATGTGTACAAGTAAGAATGGAGTATGATGAGTTTTCACACAGATATGCATTGCTTTTTTTTGTATATTCATCTTTTGTTTTGCACAAATTTGACCTACGTGCTTTAGCACGTCAAATCCTAATATTCCAAAAAGAAAACCCTTACCCGTGTACAACAGCTACAGCCGTGCCATTTGGCGTAAGTTGCCTTCTAGTTTTACTTTATATTTGATAAAAAAAAAGCAATCACAAGAGTGAATTTGTAAACAGAGGGCTACATAAGTTGTAGGGCCGCTTTTCGAATTCATGGTGTCAACTAGAGTTTTTCTTTTTCGCGAATTTTTCCTAAATGGAAAACAAGCAAAGAGTCCTACCCATCACTTGAGCCAGCATATTACAGTGCGGCAACAATCAAAATACACAGGCCAAGAGTCGGCAGTTGCAATAAGTAAGCCATAGACTGGAATTTCCATGGGCCAATCTGGCATACGAGATAGATTAGACAGACAGACAGAACACACCAAACAAACACCCGTCATATCTGATATCTCAGGCGGTACCAGTGCTACATACGTAGCTGGGGACAAGGCTCGTGGTGGGTCACATACAACACACACACAACACACACACACACACGTAAACATGCAAGGATACAAAATATGAAAGATACAATTCCGATGCGGAACTCGATTATGTCTCGGACCTTTTTTCGCGTCTGCAGAACGCTCATCATCAGAGAAGAGTAGTGGAGAGTAAGCTTTAGCTAGGACAGGATCACCATCGACCATATGTTATCTAGTGTATATAGAGTACTTGTTGCATGCTAGAAAGAGACGCTAGTTGTGCTTGAGGCCGCATAGGACAGGAGGTCCTTGCATCAACGATCACTGGAGCTTCAGGTACCTTAGCCTGGAGAAGGAGAAGAGAAATCGTGGCTTAATTAATAGGTTATGTTTCAAATGCGGGAAACAAAAAAGCGCGGGAATAGGAAAAGATCACGATTGGAATTGAATCGCACAAACCAATTGAATCGTATGGATACTGAAACATACAAAGGAGTGGCTCAAAATATGACATGTTTGGGTCTCTTTTAAGGAAGAGGGAGATGCAGACAGAAAGAAAAGAGTCGTCTTTCCCATGAAAGATATTAAATTGGCAAGAATAGAAGGATCTAGGGTGAAGTGAAAAACAACTAAGATCGGTATTCGTCCACATGCGAGAGAACAAACACTAAACTGCTAGGAGGGGCACTTTATGCCCGTCGAAAGGACAGCAAGCCTTAAGGGACTGCGTGGGGTCACTGCATGCTTTGCATGCAAATCTTCGGCAAAAGCATGCTCTAGCTGCTAACTACCAATATGCAAAAGGGTTGCCTTTTTTCTTGGTATTCTATATTAGCCTCCCTACTACCGTGCCATGCAATTTGGACACACATTTTTGCTAATTCAGGGTGCGCCGAGCAAAACTTAGGCTAAAAGCCTAATAAAGCTGCTTATGAGATAAGTTATAAAAGTTATTTGATAGATTGTAGACTATATGCTATGATTTCTCCACCATCTTGAGAAGACCAATTGATAAGGCAAACAAACTACACAGTAGGCAGCTGGGCTTAACTCAAAAGCCAGTTAAAATTAAGTGTGACAAAACTGGTAGCAATTGCCTAGTACATGCAGCCGGTTCTAGGTATGAATGTCAGGGATTTCGCTAAACATAGATAAACTCTCATTGAGCTACACCACGTTAGATTGGGCTATACGTGAATCGAGATTATCATGTTTGAAGTTATTCTATTGAAGAGAATGCACTATTTCATCACTGTTAAATAAAACGTCAGAAAACATCAAAACTAGATATTTTGCATCTTCCTGTCAGAAACCAATAGTTTCCTGCATGAGTTCTGATTGAGTTCTACTATTGATGCGCGCTAAACAAGCTCTTCTTATGAATATGAGTTCAGATAGCTTGGCTAATATTGCCCAAATAGGTCCTATAAATATTCTGCTGGTTTGAGTGAGGACATCAGGTTTAGTTTTTATTTTAAACAAGCTTTAAGGGTGATAACGCAACAAGACTGAAAAGAAAAGAGCATTTGTTCTATTGCAAAGAGAATATTTTGGACAATGCAAATGCTAGCACGTACGAACATGTATTATGTGATCCTAACCAATTCATCTTATCAGTGAAATGGATTTACAGAGATCAGTTCTGTGAACAATTCATCAGGCATGCCATGTACTCCTATAGTGATTAGCATGTAACAAGGAACATTATAAAATTTGATCTCATCCACGAGATAAGGAAATTTTAAACTAATTTAGTATGGCAAGATCATCAGATAATGGTTAGGATCATATATGACCAGATATAAGATATCCTTTTACTGCAATGTAGATGTGGCCAAGCAAAGCATATGATTGACTATGTTCAGACTTCAGAGAAGAAAATAATGAAGGAATGAATAAAAAGAAGAAACAGAGATCCTCTTTAATTGAATTGTAACTTGCAAGTCCCAGGACATAAATATGATTTACTCGGACTACATAGAAAAACAAAACAAATTGCATGACTTGTTAGATATCTTCCAAAGACAATACCAACTTGCCAAAAAGGCTTGATTTCAGATGAAATGAGAGGAAACCCGAGTCCCGACCCCCGAGTCCCGACAACCATAAGACAGATGGTTAGAAAATATAGCAACTTGCAGAACTAGTCAAATGTCTTACTTTCTCAAGAAAGGTAAAGAAGCCACCGATATCTACATAACTAACCACATAAACTACAAACAAGTCAATTTGGAAAACATAAGTCTTCCGGTAAGGACAGGATGACCAAGACCAGCTGCGACCCGACTCCTGACCAACAGGGAACTCCTACATGCATAAATAATTCATGTATGAAATCTCTCCGAGTCACTGACGGGCGGGCCTGTTGATGGTTGAATTTCAAAGGGTGCTGTTTGTCAGTGACCCAAGCACACAGCTCGTACACATAGCAGTTGCATGACATGCACAGTAAAAAGGCACAAAGAAAAGTCCATGCCCAAGGGAATAACAACAAACCATATTAGAAGACGAAAATACAACATATTAAATAACCATGAAACAAGCAAAAGCTTCCAGTGCAAGTGACTGCACCCAGAAAGCCAAGCCGAAAGCAACACTGCCCTTGAACAAACCACATGACTAGTATGCAGTAGAGGGTGGTGACGCATGCGTGGATGGAACAGTCTTTAACTGAGGAGATATAGACTGCTTAACTACCTCTTCTCCTCGCTGCTGCCACCGCCCTTGGAGTTGTTGTTGCTGCTACTGCTGCTGCCGCCGCCGCCGCCGCCGTACTGGGAGCCCTGACGGCCTGTTGACTCAATGTGGTGCAGATCTTGGAGCAGCTCCTCATAGTGCCTCTTCACCTCCTCGACCGACTTGCCGCCGCCCACTGCCCGAGCCACGTTCTGCCAGCGGTCCGGCGTGTCCCTGTCGTACGTCGCCAGCGCCCGCTCGAACAGCTTGTTCTGCTTCGCCGTCCATGATGAACTCATGCTTACCTAGATTCTCAATAAATGTTTCAAGAAAAAGCTAAGGTGATTTGTAATGACTAGTGCTACTACTACTGCTACAACCACTATATCACACTGGCTTGTGTTTGTATGCAACAAGAGTGAGGGCAATTGTGCAACTTATATAGTGGGAGGAGAGGCTAGCTGGAGAATAATGCTTGGGAATGGTGGGGGATAGAATGAAGGTGTCAGTAGGCAATGAATGACAAGTTTGCATAGGAGCCACAAGAAGAAAGAGAGGTTTTCATTACATATTTTCATTACTTGGCGTGTGTGAATTGCAGGGAGGAATCGGTATCACCTCAGGGGCTCCCTGGGGGAGGGGGGACGCCCCTTTCTTCTCTTTTGTCTCCCTATCTTCATAGAGACCATTTGGTTCTTTTCCTCACTGGCAGGGCTCTAATTCTTTATGTGAGCTAAAAACTACTATGATTAGCACTTACCATAGGCTAAATATACCTAACCCACTAACAATGCACAAATGGCAAGGTGCTTCTTTGTCGGATTGTTGAAATCTTTAAGGGGCTAAATATTAGTATATATTATTAGTACTTACCATAGGCTAAATATACTTACTAAGTTACTATGATAGTCTCTTGGTTGGACTCACATTCAAGCTAGGGTGCTAATAATTACTAATATTAGTACTTATCATAGGCTAAATATACGTAAAACAGTATTTGAACAATGCACAAACGGCCATCAACCGTTCGTACAAGGCCTTTCCAGTCTTTGCACCAAATCAACCAATAGCCGCGTCGTTACTAAGTGATATATCACCACCTTTCATTGAATAATATTTAGCATAACGAAACGATGGTATCCTGGGGCATTTTAACGTACACAGATTGAATGCCTGTTGGAGACACAAGGCACAATATGCACCATCAGTTGCAGCTCAATACCATAAATTATATGTACGATGATTCCAGTTTATAAATGCAGGACCATTTTTGGAATAAAAAGGACGACAATTATTGCACCTCTAAGGCAAGAGGCCAAAGACATAGCATTGTTGCGGTACTTGAACCTCTTTCTGACCAGGTAGTCGAAACTAATTATGTAGTCGAACCTCCTTTCGATCAGGTACTCGAAACCTTGTATAGTCAAACCTCCTTGCGATCAGGTAGTCAAAAACTCCTTTGACCAGATAATCAAAATAATGAACAGATGAACAGTACTCGATGAAAACAGCGAACAAAAAACAAGGTTGTTTTGTGGTGCTGCAACTGCAATCTTTTTTCAGTTTTTCTATTACTTATCTCGTCTTAAACTTACACGACCCAACAGGTCCTTATAAAGACTTGCTAAAACCGACATATTGTAACATTACCGTTTTCAAACGACAAATGGTCATTACAATTCAGTTTTCGACCGTAATTCAAGTTAGCTTATAATCTCAAAATCTCATAGCTTCTATTTAAGCTCGGGTTTGTGTTTCAAACCTCTTCGCAGCTCTCGAATTCAAATTTCAAATTTGAATTCCCCTTTTCGGATTTTGGGCCATTTTCTCAATTTTTGCCCTCCTCTTTTCTTGTGCCCAGCCCGTTTTCCCCTTGGGCCGGCCCACCTCCCCATCTCCATTCGGCTCAGCCCACTCCCCTTCCCGGCCTGTTCATCTCGGCCCAGCTCTCGGCCTGCTTGGCTATGACATCCCGTTTTCGGACGGTAAATAGTGCCTCTCACTTGGTTTCCTGTTTTCGTTCGTATTTGGATTTGTCGCCAGAATTCCAAGAACTCCAAGCTTCCTCTAAGCTCGGGTTTGTGTTTCAAATGTACTTTAAAATCCCAAATTCAAAATTCGAACCAAATTCGAACTTTTCAGATTTTGGACCCTCCCAAAATCTTGGCCCGACGCATTATTTCTGGCCCACTTATCTCTTCTTCCCCCATTTCTTTCCCCTGGCCGGCCCGCATTTCCTCCCCTGGCCCAGTCCGCGTCGCTCTTTTTTTCCGGCTTGGCCGTGTCACTGTGACCGCCCCTTCCCTCTTTACCTCACTTGCCCGGCCTTTTCCTTCTCCCCCACACCATGGCCCAACTCACCTCCTCCCCCACTCACTTCATCTTCCCCGGCTGCATCACCTCCTTCCCATTTCTTCTCTGTGTGCGCCTTCTTCCCATCCTTCTCCCCTTTCGGCCCAGCGCCGCCCCCACCTCTGCAGCGCCGCCCCCACTCCACCTGCCCCGTTGCCGTCAGCGCCCTCTGCGCCATCCCCTGCCGCACCCGCCCCCACCAGTCGTCTCCTTCACCACCTGCCCACCTGTGCCGACGACTCCCACACAATACCGCCGCCACCTCCGTCCTTGCAGCACGACTCTGCCCGGTCCATGTCGCGCAACGCCCCAGGTCAGCGCGTGCGTCACCTCCGCCAGAGCCCCACTCCGCGCCCATGCCGCTGTCCCCTCCGCGCCATGCCGCCAGCTCCAACCACGGCTCCACCTCCATCCTCCCCCGGCTATAAATAGCCAGCCTTGATGAACCCTAAGGTTTGATTTATTGGCCCGATCTTTCGATGAGAACGATATGTCCGGTAGGCATCGCTCAACTCTGACGATCCTGGCTATGAACACGCAAGGCTCGAAACCACGCAATCGCTGAACTGATTGACAAGTCGTTATCAACCGTGCACGAATACCCGGTTGACCTGACCATGAAGGTCGATTCCTGCATACACCGAAGAAGCACGCAAGAACAACATAAAGCAATCTGAAATTGCAAATAAAGATTGAAATATTGAAATTGGGATTTCAAAAAGCGGTATTATGGTTGGTCTAGTCGACACAAGCCAATACACGAAGTTGCAACAAGGCTAACTTTTAACTAAACAAAATCCAAGAAAGCTAGAGGGGGTGCGAACTCCTTAAATAGGGAACAAGGAGTCACAAAACTAAATGAACCAGCTGGGTGGTACTAAAGGCCATGGGTTACTGTTCATGTGAACAGTACCACACCCTCGGGTGGACCGCAGGCAGATGGGGCAAGTTCAACATAATTACAAAGCCCAGGTTGGCCCAAACAAGTGATATAACATCTTCTTTTGATGATTGCGATCAGTCCAGAAGGAATTTGGAGGTGAGGCTAGATCCGTTGGAAAGGTCTTGGAATAAGCTTTCCAACAAGCCCAAGATCACTTGAATCGGATTTCGTTTGCAAAAGTTATGCCTATTTTATGTTGGTGCTATCAAGCTGATTCCGAACTGATCTGACCAAAATATATCCAGCTTGAACTCCTGCTTGGCACATGTAGTAGCACCATGGCATGTACACATAGTACCATGGCATGTAGACATAGCACCATGGCATGTAGATGTAGCTCGATCCAATTGGGTAATATGGCATTGCATTAGCGAAAGTCAATTGGAGAAGATGTTGGTGAAGTAAAGGAAGTAGAGGATGCGGTCGCGGCGAGTTGAAGCGATGGTTGTATCCTTAGGGTTGATGTCCTCATCATCCTCCCTTTCATGAATTTGAGTCGTCTGACTCATTCGGTTTCCCAAGTCATCACTCTCTGCAAAGATTAGTAGCAACAGAGGCAAAGAAACATGCACTTCTTCTAATGGACACATAGTATGACATTGATTCATGTTTTCCATATCAATGCAATTAGATTTTGCAGCTAACATAACAGGCGCTTCAATTTAATTTCACTTGGAGCTATAATCTTATGATCATCTTTTGTGTTCTCCGTACTTGTTCTCTCATATCTTTATAATTCATCCTGTAATATGGCATGAGGAGACCTTAGAAGTAAAGTGATTTTCTTTCTTTATATGTGAAAGTATAATGATTAGATCTACCATGATGTTCAGTATATCTATCATATTGCCAAGGTGTACCTAATAATAATGAGTATGCTTGCATAGGTACGACATCGCAATCAACATAGTCATGATATGATCCAACAGAAAAATGTACGCGCACAAGTTTAGTCACCTTCAACTTACCACAAGAATTCATCCATTGAATGTAGTAAGGATGAGGGTGTGGTGTTGTGGTCAAGCCAAGCTTCTCGACCATGTCTATGCTAGCAAGGTTGTTGCAACTTCCGCCATCAATGATGATTCTACATGAACGTTCCTTGAGGACGAACTTGGATTGAAACAAAGATGGCGTTGATTTTGTTCAACAAGCTCCATTTGGGCACTTAGCACCATGTTTGGACAACTAAGCTTTGGTACATGTCCGAGGCCTCATGGCTTATATGTTCTTCCTCAGTTTCATCACCTGCATTGTTAGTTGCAACCAAAACTTGTTCTTCCTCAATATCGCTAGCTGAAGTGTACTCACCATTGTCCTTAAAAAGTAAAGCTCGCTGACTTGGTCAATCACGCATCAAGTGCCCAAATCCTTTGCAACGGTGACATTGTACATCTCTAGATCGCCCTGTCGAAGCAACGGACGAAGCACTTTTTGTAGGGACTTGTACCTCTGTTGATTTGCTTGCATTAGGGACATGGACCGGGAGAGGAAGAGGCGAGAAGGGGCACACGGCGAGGAGGGTGCCACGTGTTGTTCTTGACTTGGCCGACTGTAAAGATCCTCCAAAAATGCCCCTAGGGTGAAAGCTATCGACCACGCACTTCTCTTTCAGCTTTGCAAGCAAGATGGAACAAACGAGTGATAGAATTGTATTCTTTATAATCAAGTATGTCCTGAATTTCTCGGTTTAAACCTCCTAAAAATCAGAAAACTCACTAGTAGCAGCTCTAACTTTCTTATCTTCAGGGAATTCATGACAAGCAAATTTTTGTTTTACGGTAAGCTCCCATGTGAGATAAGCATCAGGATCATATTTTCCAGCAAAAGAAGGCATAGTGAATTTAATTTTACCAAATGCATTATTATGGTCACGTACCTCACGTTGATTTTGTCCCATACCTTGACGATTATGACGAAGCCGACGATGGTTATGATCATTGTGCATATTGGCTTCATCAATTTCCGTATCAGCAGTGTAATTGTTCACATCTTCTTCTTCCACCTCATCTGCCCAAGAGCGGTGCGGTGGTGTCTGCGGCGAGGAGGTGATCTTGGCGGCGCGGAGGGTCCTCCACTCTTGGCTCATGATCATGGGTCTGTTGTCCGACAAGTGGTGGCGCTTTCGAGGCGCCACGAGATTGTCATTGATCTCATCAAGGCATCGCGAACACTCTCACGGCGAGTGCTCAATGTCTTTGCGAGATCTCTCGTGCGAGGTGTGAAAGATCTCTCACCAGTATGCCCCAAAGAGTGGTCGTTATTATCTACACCATGTGTAGATCCATGTGACCCTGTCATTGTTAGTAGAAAATAAAAAACCAATCACAGTTTATATGTCCCTATGAACTACTAGGTTTTGGAGTTTCACAAGTTGCTCACACTCAAGCTTATACCTAGTTCTTACTAGTTCTTACCAATGCAGCAAAGAAGTGGTACAACCGATGGCTGGTTCATGATACTCTCACTTGTGATCAGCCAACGATTGCGAGGAACGGCACCTACTGAGTTAGTAGGAAGTGGAGCTTGGAAGGCTAGTATGTAGCAAAGGAATAGCAATTATTCAATTCAGCATGCAAAGTTGAAAAGCAGTTCAAAGTACTCGTCACAAGTAGTGATCTTAGTCTAATCAAAGTTTAGCTAATCAAAGCCCTACTAAGAGATGTGTATATACGCTTTGCATAAAGATAAATGTGACTTGATGTAAGAAATGGAAAACCTCACAACAAGTTCTAGGAGAGCGCTAACCAACTACTCAAACTTACGTGTAGGGCACAAGATGGTTCACACGATGTAGAGCACAAAAACGGAATAACGTGCAGCGTAAACAACCATTTAGTTTAAGCAGAAAACAATAGTTAGTCTCGAGAGATGAAAAAGCAAAGTTTTATATTACTCTTTTGAAAGATTTCGATGAGATCTACAACTGCGATTGAGGCCAACCCCAAATTCGAAGAAGGCGAAAAAAGCGGCAAAAAAAACCAAAAATTTGTGCCTGAATTGAGCCGCAAATGACCGATTTTGGGTTCCCTAAAGGGAGACTAGTGCATTAAGTGGAAAGTATGCGCCTCGTTGTTAGCTTTCCAACGAGTCTAAGAACGTCCAAATCAGACACCATATGCAAAAGTTATGCCTATTTTACTGAAGGTCTCAGCGAAGCGTGCTCGGATGAAACCGACTCGGTTTCAATCTTTAAATTGCTATATGTTTTGATTCCGTGGGCTAATCTTGCTGAAATTTTTCATGCAAGCTTGTGGCTATATGTAGAAGGGCTCCACCAATTTTCACTGGTTTTTGGTCTAAGATTTTTTTTTCTACCACGGCTTTTGTTTTTTGTGGCGGCCTCTTTCTCCTTCTATTATTTTTCCGACCCTAGGGTTTTCCGCGAGTCGCAAAAAAAACAGCAAAGTGTTCTCTCTTTTTTGGGGCAGGTTAGAGGAGTTCTAACCCACGAATTTTATATTTAGATGCAAAAACTATGAACCCTCAAACAACGGTCAAGCGACGCGAAGGAAAAACACGAGAAGCAATCTAGACAACGACCAATTAGACAAAAACTAGAGCTAAAGATCAGCAACTAGACATGACAATGCAACCAAAGATTCAACAAGCAAACTGAAAAGAAAAAATTGCAAAGGCTCAGGGGGCTCGGTATGGATGATATATGTAATTTTTTTTGGGAAATTTTCTGGAATCTAGGTATGAAAAACTAATCTACTACTAGAAAACAGGAAACTCTCACCGAAGAATTGTAGCTCTGATACCACCTGATGAACCCTAAGGTTTGATTTGTTGGCCCGATCTTTCGATGAGAACGATAAGTCCGGTAGGCGTCGCTCAACTCTGACGATCCTGGCTATGAACACGCAAGGCTCGAAACCACACAATCGCTGAACTGATTGACAAGTTGTTATCAGCGGTACGAATACCGGTTGACGACCACGAAGGTCGATTCCTGTAAACACCGAAGAAGCACGCAAGAACAAGATAAAGCAATCTGAAATTGCAAATAAAGATTGAAATATTAAAATTGGGATTTCAAAAAGCGGTATTATGGTTGGTCTAGTCGAACAGTAACCACGCCCTCGGGTGTACCGTAGGCAGATGGGCCAAGTTCAGTATGATTACAAAGCCTAGGTTGGCCCAAACAAGTGATATAACATCTTCTTTTGATGATTACGATCAGTCCAAAAGGAATTTGGAGGTGAGGCTGAATTCGTTGGAAAGGTCTCGGTATAAGCTTTCCAACAAGCCCAAGATCACCCGAATCGAATTTCGTTTCCAAAAGTTACGCCTGTTTTATGTTGATGATGTCAGGCTGATTCCGAATTGATCTGACCAAAATGTATTCAGCTTGAACTCCTGCTTGGCACATGTAGTAGCACCATGGCTTGTACACATAGTACCATGGCATATAGACGTAGCACCATGGCATGTAGACGTAGCTCGATCCAATTGGGTAATATGGCATTGCATTACCCGAAAGTCCAATTGGAGAAGATGTTGGTGAAGTAAAGGAAGTAGAGGATGCAGTGCAGTAGGTTGAAGCAGTGGTTGTATCCTTAGGGTCGATGTCCTCATCAAGCATTCTCCTGTGCTCCACCCCGCCCCACTACTACCCTCCTGCCCCAGTAAGTCTCTCCCGAGCCGCCTGATTTTGCTTCCCCTCGCCCTCCGGCCGAAGCTCCCCTTCTGCCGCCTCAGCCAAGCTGCCGGCATCTTGAGCTCCCCCTCGGCGCCCTCTACCTTCCCAAGCTGCCGGTCGACACTCCCGGCCGCTGTGGACCGCCGCCACCGTACTCCCCTCCAGCGTCGCCTCGGCTTCCATCGCTGGCCACCTCCGGTGCACCTCCGCATCCACCAACTGCTCGGTGGGCTCCCCCTCCTCCCCCAGCGCTCACCTTCCCTGGTCCTCCCCTCTCTCCGGTCGCCGTCGCCCTTGTATGGCCGCCACACCCGACCACCCCGGCCGCTGCTGTCTCCTCTCCAGCGCCACTCCGGCCCCAGCATCACCTCCCTCGGCATCCCCTCCCCTCCAGCATCCTATTTTGACCATCCCCGGCACCCCTCCGGCCTCCACCCGCCGCCGGCAGCCATCGCCCGAACGCCTGTTCCCTGCTTCCCTCTGTGTGCACCTCTGTTGGTCTGCAGCTAAGATAGCAGTAGTATTTGAATTGATTGCCTCTGAAATTACTTCCTAGATGCTGTAGTGATTGCTGTCTAGATGTGTCGAAACTTTGTTCAACAGGCCAACATTGATTGAACATTGAGTTATTGGCTGTTGGTTAATCCCCCCCCCCCCCTAGTTCATTTTTGGTTGGGAGTCAGCAGTGATCTTCAGGGCAATATCCGTATTGTTGGCAATGATTTGTGATGGGGCATTTTGAAACCTCAATGTTTAATCTTGCAATTGAATCTCTATGTGTTAATCTGACATTTTGAAAGTATGTATTGGGTGATTTGGCAATTGTGAATTGGTGCTTTAGGACAATAGTTGTTTGGTCTGGCAATTGAAAGCTTGTATTTTGATGTTGTAGTAAGCTTTGGTGGTAGTAGATATTGTTGGCAGTATATTGATCGTTGTTTGTATGCATGGCTTATTGCTATCGATTCGATAAATTGATTAGCAATGAACTTGATGCTTGATGGCAATATCGGTAATCTTTGTAGCTAGCAATTGGAATCAATGTTTCTGTTCTGGTATTTGAAATCCGTGAATAATCTGGCTTATGATTGTGTGTTAATCTGTCAATTGAAATCTTGATTCCCTGTGCAGAAATCTGGAATTTGAATATCTGTATAGTTAGCATTTCAACTCCCTGTTTGTGTTCTGGTAATTGAAGATCGGTTTTTGAGCTAGCAATTAAAATCGCTGTGTATTATCCGACAACTAAGATTGGTGTTGTTTTGTCATTTGAGAGTTTGAGTTGCTCTTGCATCTAGATTTGGTGTAGAGCTTGTAGTTAAGTGGTTTTCACCTGTAGAAGTATAATCTTGCAGTCTTCCTAAATCTGCAGTAGAGTATCCGTGCAAAAGCTCCTTCGACCTTACCCTCCTTTGTATATTCCCTCCTGGCAAAATTTCCCCGCCAATTTCTCCTTTCGCTCAACTGGTCGTTTGACTCTGTCAAACATGCCAGTCGCTCAATCGCTTCTCTCAAGCTCATCCTCCGCAATCTTATTTAAGACTCTTGTGTTTTATTTGTCTTTTGAGTTCTTTGGATTTATTTAGTTTTTCAATCGTTGTCGCGTAATTAGAAATAGAAGCCCAGAAGAATCAACATCTCGAGCAGAACGAAGATTCAAGCAAAGACGCAGACCAAGATTTCGAACCCCTGTCCAAGCAGGCTTTGAGTAAGATCAAGGCCACGGTAAAATAGCCCAGGTGAGTCAACACTTTGACCATGTTCAACCTACATTTTATGCAAATTATATTATTTAAAAATATCAAATTGCATGCTTTAATTCCCTATGCAAATGTATGTCAAACACCCTAAGGTAGTTAAATGCCTATTTGATGATTAAATAATTAGTATACCCTGTCCTTGATAATTGAACTCCCAAAATCCTTGTCACCCTAGTAAATATATGGTAACCTACTAGTTATAGGTCGTACTTAAACACCATGCTAGTCTTGTTTAAGTACCGGGGTATTACTACCCCAAATCATCATTCTTTAAATCATAACAATTGTTTTGGGAAGTCATTGGGGAGAATGACTGGACTGGTTAGATAATTTATTTTCTACTTCTCCAAAACCCTAAAAACTTGCTAATACCCCATCTAGGCGGATGGAAGGGTGGTGGGTGCCGTCGAGCACAAAAATGGTTGGTATGTATAACAGCCTCAGCTTTAATAAACAGTAATAAGATGTTGTTCATAGCATCACTATTCATTTCAGCAAATTAGGCAATATGTTACAAGCTAACTTCATCAATTTCTAACCTTAAACCCAAGTTTGTTAAAACTTCAAAAGAAAATACCAAATCAATGTTGGTATGATGACCGGGAAGTATTTTTTAATAAAGACTAGATGAATTAATTTGGCCAAAAATAATTTTTGTTGAAATTATAGATGTTGAGAAAAATATTCATTCTCTAAACAAAACCTATTCGGTTAAGTAAATTATTTAAGTATTTTAAAAAGGTGAAACAGTGGATTTTAAATTTTATTCAGGACATATATTACCCCAGTAGTCCCTCTGCAAAATCTCACATTTTTTCGAATCAATTTGCTATTTTAAAACCCCGGTCAAACTCTTGAAGATTTGAATTAGGCTTGGTCAACCTGTGGCCTAAACCCTCTTTGGGTGTAGTGGCTAGAACCCATGAGTTTGAGTTCCAATCGGTTGGCAAGACCACCTTTATCGCGTTCAAGCGTGCGCTCCATCTCCCGTGTTTTCAAGCTGTTGATCTCCTCGCGGACGGTCGTGATTCGCAGCGCCGTGCGAGCCCTCCGTGTGTGCGTTGTGATCTACACCGTTGGATTCCCATCCAACCGTGGTCCTCCATGGCTTTAAAACCCCTAGCGCTCACCAAAATCGTAGCCGTCAGATCTCAACGAACGGGGCTGGTGCATTGGAACGTTCGGGCCGTCCGAACGCGCCATGTGATATCCACCGTTGGATCTTCATCCAACGGCACCACAATTCAACTCAGTCATCAAACTCACCTCCAAAATTGGGCACCGTTGGATCCTGAACGGACTGCCCCGATCAATGTGAACGTTCGGACTGTCCGAACATCACGTTGAATCTGAACCGTCGGATCTAGATCGGACCATCGAGGCGGGTGGTGACGTTCGGACCGTCCAAGACTAAGCCCAATCTGAGCCGTTTAATTCAAATCCAACGCTACCCATTGGATTAAGTTCAAAACCCCTTGGTGCGCGAAAATAGAATACTTTGGAATTTTACGGAGGGGCTAGACTGTGCGAGATATAAAAAGATCAGAGAAATTAGGATGTCAAGGAACCCTAGCTCACGTTTCTATTTTTTATCCAGCCGCCGCCGCCCGCATCCTATTTGCGCCGCCTACGTCCTATCGCGTCGCTGCGTGTGTTGCTCGCCCGCGCGTAACGCCAGCCGCCGTTGTTGTGCGTGTTCGTAGCTTGTGCCTAGTGACAACGTGTGATCGCGTCTGCCATCCGGCCGCGTGGAGATGCACTCGGCCAGCGGCTCCTGCTATTGCCGTGCGTTCGCATGCATGAAGTACTAGCGCGGCCATGTTTTCATGAGTGCACACCCCGGCTGCACATCCAGTTTTGGTTGCTGCCGCATGGTATTAGCTAAAGTGTTCCCTGTTATATCAAGTGGCTTGTTGATTTGAGTAGCTCGGGAGATTGGAAGAACCCAAGAGAAAAAGAGGAGAGAAGTTTAGGAGTGTAACACCCTGGCTATTCATAAGCCAAGATGCTACTAACAATATTAACATACACTTCATTTGCGAAATTATTAATCAATTTTGCTTCCAAAATCAAATAATCAAGACAAAGTACGAAGAGTATTTAACCGTTCAATCACAGAATATAGCCAAGAAATCAAAAATACAGTTCATCTCATTAATCAAATAAATTAACAAAACATCTTTATAAATAGGTGATTCTTGAGGTGTGTGAAACGTGCTTGGACTACGCCCTCCCGCTAGCAACTATATCATCATGGATCACCTAAAAAAACATAGAAAACAAGGGTGAGTCGAAACTCAGCAAGCACCATATCAATCTCACAGTGTACAAAGGAACCAAAATAATAATTAAGACATTGGAACATATCTTCCACGAATCTGTGAAACTACAACGTATGAATGCATACAAGGAATGAAAATGGACCTTCCAACTGCGTATACCGGTATAACGAGTGATACACCCGTCGGTGTTCACTTAAGCCCGTACTTCACAAAGTACGGGGACCCAATCACCGTATGAAGAACGTTTCATACGGGTGTCCAAGTTGCCACATTGGAATGGTGGTCAACACTACCCACATTGGAATGGTGGGTTTCATATGCCCATATTGGATTGATGGAGCTTAATCAAATTTCCACTCCCGTGGACAGAAACGAATCATGCATGAATGGAATGAATCATGTATCACAAGAAACATAAATAATGAAATCTATCCACATTATGAGCACAATGCAAGAACACTCATATATTCAACACATCATCATGCATTCCTTTGAAAACAACACAAATTAACAAACGGTACTTACCTTCCGTGCTGCGACGTACTAGGAAGCAACGAAGGTGTCCTTCCACCTACTGTCTCACCGCCTACACAAGTATTTACACGGAATAAGAATAACAAAGTATGACGTTTCTACACGTATCCTATCATACCCTCTAACCAACCCACACAACCAAGGGCTCAATTTGACAACTTCACCCAAAAGACAAAATTACTACTCTACTGGCAGTTGTACGATAAAATTCACCATTAATTATCTGTAACTCCTAAAGGCCTGAAACCAGTGCTCATCTTTTCCTAACGAACCAGGATATAAAACTTTTGTTGGTGAGATCCGATTCGGCAAAGCAGAGGACCAAAATGCCTAGAAGTCACCGCGAAACCTGTCAGTTGAGCGATCGTAAAGAAAAGCCTGTAACTTTCAGTCTACTGATCCTATGGAGATGATCTTTATCAATATGGAATCATGGAGAAATTATCTTCATAAACCTATTAGGGTGGCCTCTCTGAATCTGGCTCTAACTTGAACAAAGCGGCGATCAACATACGAGTCCTAAAATTTACGGCGAGACCAGTGGTGTGCGGTTAAAAATTCATAACTTCTAAACCACAGGCGGAATCTCGTGATATCGGTGCCACAAGAATGCTAACGAAACCAGGAACATAACTCTAAGAGGCGTCGACCTGAGATTCGGCCTCTAAAGGCCTTCAATATTCCGCACAACATCTTGCACTATTACGGACAGATCTGGATCATTGACTAAACCAATCCAAATGAACAAATGTGCTCTGAAACTAATATAAACAGCGAATCGGGACTTCGTTACCCTTGAAGACCCGTAGAATGACGAAGATCAAGCGTCCAATCTGAATGGAAGTCGCCGGGAGAGGAGGTGGAAGGGGCGGCTCAAGGGAGAGGGGGTGGCCGGCTAAGGTTGGGGAGGCGCCTCCCCCCTTTTAAGTGGCCGGCTCCTCCCACTTGGGCGGCTGGGTGCGACCAGCGGCCAGTTAGCAAAGTTTCTGAATCTCCCCTCCGAAGACTAATTTTTCCTGATTTAAACCTTGTCTTTCACTCCTTCGACCTTCTATTCTTACTAATTGCTATTCGGGATATTACAAGGAGGAGGTTGAGGTCTCGGTTTTCATCATGGGTAACGATCTGACTACTCCTTCTTTGTTTTCTTATTTTAATTAGATATTAGAATCAAGATTAGAGAGAGTTTTATAATTTTTAGTCGAAGGGCCGATTATTAGATCTGTTTAGCCTGCTGTTCTGTTGAACGATTTATTCGTATACCTTAAATGCGAATTTTGAAAATATCATCTAGTAGTTAATTTTAGATAATTTCGATATCTTTCTATAGCATATTTAATCATGTTGAGCGGACAAGTAGAATTCGAGATATGAATTTTGGAAGACTGCTGTCTTTGAGGTTATCGTCTTTCGGCGCTGTTTTGGTAGACTGCAGATTAAAAATAGTAATTGGACTAATTAGAGTTTTTGATCTACATGAAAGATGTAGATAATTGTCTAAGGGTTCTGTAGAATCTAAGAACTTGAATTTTGGTTGGGTAAAACAAAAGTTATGAATTTAGTAAGACTCGCTGTCCCGAAGCTGACAGATCGGTTTTCTGGGCTAAAAACGGAGTGTTAGATGATTTAATTAGAAGTCTTCGTAATCTAAGAAAATGTGGGGAATTTTATGAAGAATCCAGAACTGGGTGGTTTGTCGTGATTGGACTTTTGAGTCAAAGTTCGTTCCTTTTCGTACCAAGACAGCAATGGGTAACTATTGATGCGAGATAGCGTGGTATATTTGGGGACGGGTAGGAGCGATGTCGATTGATTGCTGTTCTTATGATGCTGTAGCTTGTATTGAAATTTAAGTATTTAATGTAGGAGAGGCATCGTGCTTGTTTCCATCTTCTAGTCAAATCGTGCGTCGCAACTAGTAAAGGCAAGTGCATGGTAGACAACGATCAATGATTGATCACTGTTTTCTTTATCTTCCATTACCATTATTGTTGTACTTTTATTTTATTTAATTGCAAGCAATGGAATGGTATGGATTTATATTGTTAATGGACATGATAAAAATTGGATATGATGTGTATTATGAAATTATGCATGTTTGCATTCATAAGCATCTTTGCATATGAGCAGGTGATCATGAATGATCACAACTACACGGGAGTAGAGGAGGTCCCCGATCCTTGTGGAGAGCAGGCTTGAGAGTGAATGTTGTCGTGAGCATTCACTCATGCTATACCGATATCTGTGAAAGAAGTGCATGTGGACATGTAGAATAGAGTTGCATTGATATATGAGATTAATGGGTGTGAAACAAAGAAGATAACATCATGACAATATTAATAGAAGTACTGTGATGATAATGAAGTTATTGAATCTTTGTTGATTTATTATTGTTAGTTGTATATTGATGTGTTTCTTGAGTCGTGGACTCACCCTTGCTCTTTGTTATCTTTAGGTGATCTTGAGGATGCCATGGTGAGGCGAGTAGAGAACATGGATTAGATCCATACTTCAATCACATGATCATTTGCCATAAGAACCCTTTCATTCAATGTTGGATTACTCTTGGACATGTTAGAGGTGAATAAAGTTTAGGTCACATTTTGGACTAGATTATTTATTTCAACGATTTGGATTCGATGGTTGGTGCTATCTGGATTGTTTACAGGTTATATTTCCCTTGCTTATTTACTCTTGCTTGATTCATATTTATTAGTTTAGAGAGTAGTTTAGTGACATTCTAGGCTCGGTGTTGAATTGGGGTGTTATAGTTGGTATCAGAGCGGGCTTTAGGTCCGTGGTGAATAGATTAACAACATAGGCAAACTAAAATTGTTAAAATTTGTTTTAGTTTTAGTAAATCAACTAAAATTTGCTAATGGTTAACTAACCTAAAATTTGACACACTAATGCCTGATGAGGTTAGAGAGAGTCGAACATAGTTTTACTCTTAGTTATGTTGTTTATTGATGCATGATTTTATTTTGACATTTGAACTCATTGTGTATTGTTGATTGTGGTTGATAGCTATGCAGGGGTAGAGGGCGTGGTCGTGGTGGCGTTGATGCGTGGAGAGTCGGGGCGTGAGCGGTCAGTGGAGCCACCTCTGTAGAAGATGAGTCGATGGCGGAGGGTTCTTTGTTGACTGCCTCGGTTGGGGTCGAGATGAGACCCGCTTTCTTTGAGAGTTGGTGGGAGAGATCCGTGCTCTTCGTCAGCGGTAGCCGGCCTATTCTTGTGGCATCTGTTGTTGCTCTGTCGCACCTCCACCGTTACTGAGGCTCGGATGACACTTCGAGTGGATGGGGTTGAGGTTGGATTCGTTTGGCGGTCGGGCACACCGTTCGAGCGTGGTGGTTGCGCTATATGGAGAGCGATTTGGAGCTTTAGAGATGTCCTCACATCGGAGGTCCGCTTTGTGGCCTTTCGGTGAAGGGCAGCGGACATTTGGTGGGAGGCGTGTTGTCCTCGAGACCACCACTTAAGGTCGATCACTTGGGAGGACTTTGTTGACCAGGTTCAAGAAAAGTTCTATCCTACTCTTTTGTTGAAAAGATGGAGGTTGCCTTGGCGACCTTTGCTCAAGGAAGAGGTCTATTCTTGAGTATGGTGAGTTGAACAACTTGGTTCGCTTTGTCCCTTGATGTGAGCGATGATCTGCAAAGCCAAGAGGTTCCATCGGGGTCTCAATTACAGTCTGCCGGCATGTGTTGGGAGCTACTCCACTCTGTGGCTCTGACTCTGTTGTGGAGCAAGCCAGGGGCATAGAGTTGGAGATGCAACTCACAAAGGCGACAAGCTTACGGTGGGTGGTTGCTTGGTGGTGACCAGAAGAGGAACTCTAGTGAGGGAAGTGGATCTGTTCAGCGATTTGCTTTCAAGAAATTCAAGGGAGGACCGCAGTCCTCCAAGTCTAAGCAGACGAGGTCATTCCCTTCTTCGGCACCTCGTCCTTTTGCAGGTACTCCGACTCTTCATCCTGTCCCAGGGCAGGGCATGCTTTGCTTTAAGTGCGATGATGGACACGCTTGCTTTGAGTGCTCTTGGGCGGGAGATTGCGTCGGTGTGGCGGCCGGGTCACAAGGAGCGGGTGTGTCGTCAGAACCCCGCTAGCGTGATCAAGTGGGAGCCTGTGCCATCTTCTTCTTTAGTGGGTCCTGCTCGAGGATCTTTTCAGATGATGACTTCTCCTCCTGCACCGCTACTTCCTTGACTTAGGCGCCTCGGTGAGTACTACTAGCGGCGCCACCTTCGGCACCGCTTGGGTTGCCGCGACCAGACCTTACCGCCAGCCCAGATTGTTGGGGCTCGCCCTGGCGTCGTCTTCTTCGCCATGGCGCCACAGAGTGTCGCCATGCCCACAGTGAGTCCGCGAGTCGTCTGGCGTGGTGGCAGTACTTTACTTGTGGATTCGTTTGATACTTTAGTCCTTTTTGATTTAGGGGCTACCTTTTCGTTTGTCTCGACGGCGTTTGCTAGGAGAGCGAACTTGAGTATGCAGTGGATTTCTCAGTCAGTGTTAGTTAGCTCTCCTGGGGGAATTATTGCGAGCTCTACTGTTTGTCCTGGGTGTTCTTTTGTAATTGATGGAGAGAAGTTCACGACGAATTTGATAGTTATTCAAATGGAGCCATTCGATGTTATCTTGGGTATGCATTGGTTGCACTCTTATCGAGCCGTGATATCCTGTTTCTATAGGACAGTCTCTGTGCAGACCCCGTTTGGGGATACTTTGACCTTTCAGGGGAGTGCGCCTCTGCGCTCTCTTTCGATGTTGGTCGGTTTGTTCCGGTCGTGTAGCGATGGCAGGCTTCTTTAGCTCTTCTTGAGAAAGCGAGTGTGGCTTCACAGTTGAGAGATTCGGTGGTTAGTGATTACCCGGATGTGTTCCCGGTGAGCTTCCGGGCTTGCCACCTGCGCGAGACGTGGAGTTTCGCATTGATCTTGTTCCGGGTACTCGTCCCATCTCGATGTCTCCATATCGACTGGCACGTCCATTTCAGGATGAGTTGAAGAAGCAGTTGGATGATTTGTTGGCTAAAGGTTTGATCAGGTGTAGTGTATCGCCAAGGGGAGCTCCTGTTCTATTCACAGAGAAGAAGGATGGGAGTTGGCGTATGTGTATTGATTACCGTGCGCTTAATGCGATCACAATCAGAACAAATATCCATTGCCCGCATTGAGGACTTGTTTGATCGGTTGAATGGACCTCAAGTATTCTCAAGATCGATCTCGATCGGGGTATAATCAAATTCGTGTGTGTGGCGGGATGTAGAAGGCGCTTTCTCCACGGTATGGGCATTATGAGTATAAAGTTATGTCTTTCGGATTGACTAATGCACTGCTACTTTTATGGAGACCATGAACAACATGTTACAGTATCGGATGACTTCGTGGTGGTGTTCATTGATGATATTCTTATCTATTCCAAGACCAATGAGGATTATGAGCGTCATTTGAGGTTGGTTTTAGAGACTTTGAAAGAGCACAAGTTCTATGCTAAGTTGAAGAAGTGTGAGTTACGGATTTGAAGTGATTTTTACGGGTCATGTGATAAATCCTCGGGGCATTCTTTGTTGATCTAGCAAGGTCTCTCGGTGGTGGATTGGAAGAGGCCGACTAATGTGAAGGAGGTAAGGAGTTTCTTGGGATTGGCTAGTTATTATCGGCGTTTTGTGCAGGATTTCTCTATCATCGCCAAACCAATGTCTCAACTTACTCGAGAAGGGGTAAGATTCGGTGGGTGATGAGTGTGAGCACGGTTTACGCACTTTGAAAGAGAGGTTGGTGACCTCTCCTATTCTCACTCTTCAGGCGAGAAGCGGTTCTGATCTTTTGGATCGTCTCGAGTGGGTCTTGGTTGTGTGCTTATGCAATACGGTAAGTAATTGCTTATCGTCAAAGCGATTAAAGAAACACTGCGAATTATCCCTCATGACTTGGAGTTGGTGCGGTTGTCTTTGCTCTCAAGATTTGGAGGCATTATCTAGACGGCGAGCCTTGTGATATTTTCACAGATCACAAGAGTCTCAAGTACATATTCACTCAGAAGGATCTGAATTTGAGGCAAAGGAGGTGGTTGGAGTTGATCAAGGATTATGATCTTACTATTGGTATCATCGGGCAAGGCCAATGTTGTTGTTGATGCTCTTAGTCGCAAGGCGACTCCGCTACTCTAGATTGCCTCATTGCTGATTTTGATCGCATGGGGATATCCTATTGTTATGCGGGCACAAAACATGTTGAGACACAATTGATCCTTAAGTCAGCTATTCGGGCCGGTGTGCGGAAGCACAACAAAGTGACCGGTTACTCGGGAGGTTAGGAAGCGTGCGGATGAGGAGCAAAGAGGTGATTTTAGCATGGATGATTACGGTGCTTTGATGTTTAAAGGCCGTCTTTGCGTGCCGCAAAAGGCGGAGGTCAAAGATGATATCTTGAGGAGGCACATCGCACTCAGTACTTTATTCATCTGGTGAGACTAAGATGTATCGAGATCTGAAGCAAATTTTTGGTGGAAAAGAATGAAGGTGGATATTGCTAACTATGTGGCTTCTTGTGGTGTTTGTCGACAAGTGAAAGTGAGCACAAGCGTCCTGCGGGGTTGTTGCGACCTTTGGAGGTTCCCAGTGGCCTTGGAATGATATCTCTATGGACTTTGTGGTGGCGTTACCTAAATGCGCGCGAGGAGGATCTGATTTGGGTAGTGGCGGATCGATTGACAAGTCTGCGCACTTCATTCCTATTCGCACGACAAATTCGTGAGTGATCTAGCTCCTATTTATGTGCGTGAAATAGTAAGGCGCATGGTGTGCCTAAGACCATCATTTACGCGAGGGGCGAAGTTTGTCTCAAGTTCTAGGAAGTCTGCGAGTGCATTGGGCTGCAGCTCATGTTAGTCTGACATTTCACCCACAGACGGATGGCGGTTAGGCGTACTATTGGACTTTGGAGGACATGTTGCGGTCTTGCGTTACGTCTTGGAAGGGTAGTTGGGAGAACCGATTGCCACTTGCGAGTTTGCTTATAATAATAGTTATCATTCGATATTAAATTTGCGCCATTTGAGGTTCTCTATGGCGAAAGTGCGGTCGCCACTTTGTTGGGATGTAGTGGGAGAGAAAGCGGTTTTAGGTCGGATGGATTGAAGACCATTGAGCGTGTAGCCATGGTGGCGAGAATCGCTACTTGGCTCGGGCGGCGAGAAAAGCTATGCGGATGTGAGGCGTGACTTGGAGTTTCGGTGGGTGACTAGGTGCTCTTGAGAGTGTCTTCCACTAAAGGTATTGTTAGGTTCGGTACCAAAGGAAGCTTAGCGAAGTGCGTTGGACCATTCGATTATTGCATGAATTGGGAAGTTAGCTTACCGCTGGACCTTCACGAGTCCATGCGTGGAGTTCTAATGTGTTTCACGTCTCAATCTTTGAGAAAGTTTTGAGGACCACGAGCATGAGATTTCATTGGGCCGTGACTATTGAGCAAGACCTAACAATTGAGTCGCGTCGGTCGTATTCTTGAGAGGTCGGGCGAGTGTTGAGGTATAAGGCGTTGGTATCGTCAAGGTCTTTGTGGACTCATCGGTCAGGAAAGCGACTTGGGAGTTGGAGTCTCGCATGCGAGCAATACGGAGTTGTTCAAATCGGTGCGTGTTATTTTGTTGTTTAATTTCAGCGATGTAGTTTTCTTTGGGTACAGCGGTGAGTAGAATTGGTCAGATTACATTAAGAGAGAGTAGAATGTAATATTACGAAGAAAAAATAACAATAACGTCTTAAGGGCCTATCGTAATTAAATAAAGTAGGTATGTGAAAATAGAATACTTTGGAATTTTACGGATGTCGGACCGTTCGCATGGATTCACACAACCGAGACCCTCTGTGCATACCAAGCTAGTCCCATGATCGGTAGCTAGCTTGATTGCAACAATGATGTAATCATAACCATTCAACAACGAACTAATGAAGCGGACAAAGTAATATTATTTAAAACAACAAAGACCTTATGGTCAAGGTTCTTACAAAAGTAGCCTCACGGGGCTTAGCAACAGTATCTGGCGTGGAAATCTCAAAATCGTGGAGCCCAATCGACATGCCCACGAGCAATCAGTGGAGGGCGTGACCTAGTTCGCAAAGTCTTCAAAGTAGCCTTCTTCGTAGAACTCAACATTTCTGATTCTTCTGCTGGGGTGATCAACAAAGGGCATAAAGCGGTGAGTACATAAAGTACTCGACAAGTCGTAGAAATGTATGCACATAGTATTCATGCGAGGCTTAAGCAAGGATGGCTTTATGGTTAATTTGCGAGAAAGCAAGTTTAACGATAAATACATTAATTAGATTGCAAGCGAGGATTTTAAAGAATAATACATAGATAACCAAGTTCTTTTGAATCAAGCGGTGAACATCCGTTCACTTCCCAACCATTCAACCAAGCGTTTCTATCGAACCAAACCACATTTTTGAAAATACTACCCTTGCGCGAAATCACCGGGCATGTCGTAGCAGGGGACACGGCTATTGAATAGGTTTTAACACTCTGCGAGAGGTTATGCGGCTTTACCCACAAGAGATAAATCACTTGTAATGTCCGTCGACACACTTAGGGTGTGCGACTAAGTGATTACCACAAGGCCTTTACAAAGTTCCATTTTGCCTCGGTTACGCGCTAAGGTTTAGCCATCACGACCCCTCTTGCGCCAATAAACAGCCACAGCAGAACCGACTCAAAACTTTCCTAATTAGTTGGCGGTCAGTCCCATCTGGACTTATGGTTGCAGGTGGCCCGGATCAATGACTTGCAAAGTTAAGTCCTTAGTTGGTGCTCGGACAAGTCTACCACAACCCAATGTGCATTCGCACCCACTCTAGCTTCCTACCTCAAGCAGAGCATAAATCATTTTGTTCATTCCGACCAAATGGCAATCCACCATGGCACAACATCTTTTAATAAAAGTGGCCTCACACCACTTGTTCCATAGTTCCATTAGTCAAATTTCATTAATCATTGAACATGTGATCGAAAGTCTGCGGGTAACTAGAGCATGTCTAAGCAATATCGCTCCCAAGTTGGTATACAATTATGTCCAACTAGTATTAACCATCCTAAGGTGTCAAGGATATATGTCATTCAAGGAGACATTTCATTTTCAATTCATCAAGGAGGCATAATGGCAATTTGGTAATTATCTACTCCCAAAACCATTTTTAATAAAACTAGCCATGCATGATAATTTAATACAATATACATTTGTAAAATGGGTTCAACATGGTCAAAGGCCTCGACTTGCCTTCGTTGGCGAGGAGAGGGTCTTGATCGTTGGGTCGAAGAAATCTTAAAGCAGCGGAATCTACGTGCGAGAATAGCAACAAATAAATAAAACAGCACCAAATGAACTCCAAAATTACAAAACCAGTACCAAATGAAAGAGGATGAATTTATATGAATTTAGAAATTTGGATCACCCAAATCGGAGTTCGGATGTGAAAGTTATGGCCAAAAGAAGTTGGAAATCACATAAAATGATAGAATTAGGGTTTTCGGATTTTGAATTATTTTCTATTGAAAAACTCCGGTTTTGGCGTCGGCGCGTGGCGCCAAATGGCGACCACGCGGGCAAAACGCCTCGTGGCGTGGCGTGGCGCCACGTGGGTGACTCACGTGGGCTCGGGCCAGAGTCGAGAGAGAGAGAGAGAGAGAGAGAGAGGGCGGGCGGGGGGCGGAGGCAGTGGCGGCAACCTAAGGCCAGAGAACAGCGGCGCGGCGCTACGGAAGAAAGGCGTGCGCGGCCGAGGAAGAAAAAGAGAGGAGAGAGCGGCGGCGGCGTAGAGAGAGCGAGAGAGAAGGCGAGGCGTAAGCGAATCAGGCGGCTATTTAAAGCGAGAGCAGCAGCGGCAGCGGCGCAGCGCGAGCGCGAGCGAGGCGAGCATGCGCGGCGAGGGCGGAGATTGGCGGCGGCGGCGGAGCGCGGGCGGCGAGCGCAGGGCGGCGGCGTTCGATTGTGTCGCGCGAAACGGAGATGCGAAGCGAAGGTCGACGGTTGGAAAGGCGGCGCGCGGCGAGAGGCAGCGAGCAGCGCCGTCCGATTCGTCGGACGGTGGGAAGCGAAGAAGCGCGGCGAAGCGGGCAAGCAGCGTCCGATTCGTCGGACGGTGGGAAGATGAAACGAAGCGCGCGCGAGAAAAGGCGAAGCGGCGCCGTCCGATTCGTCGGGCGGTGGGAAGAAGGAAGAGCGCGAGCGATGGCGGCGATCGCGTCGGATCGCGATCAACGGCGGCGGCGGCGAAGCGAGCCTGCGATAGCGATCGGACGGCGGATGAAGATCAAACGGCTTGGCGGAAGAGGCAGCGCGGATCTGCGGATGAGACGGCGGGCGGCGGTGCGGGCGGCCGAGCGGGCGCGAGGCGGGCGGGCGGGAATAGATGATGGGCGAAGGATTCGGCCCAAAGCGATAAAGGGAATTAAAATACATTTTGATTTTAGAAATTCAAATAAATAAAAAGCAATTTAGAAAATAGCAAATAGACTCCAAAATTCTAGAAAAATTCACGAAATTCCTTGAATTATTCTAGACTTAATAAAAATACTTTTAACTTTAAATTTTCTTTTTCTTTTACAAATAAATTAATTTTTAATTTGGGAAAAATAAAAATCAATTTCTAAAATCAATAAATCCAAGAAAATTCTTAAAATAATAATTTTGATTTTAAATTCAGAAAACTCAATTAAACCAACTTTAATTTAATTGAAGTTTGATTAACTCATATTAAGCGCAAATGGATTTTGAAATTTCAAAATTAAGCTTTTGGCAAATAGAAGCAAATGGTTCTCTTTTAAAATTTTCAAAAACTCAGAAAAGCAGGGCCTACAAACCTACCCCTCTTAAAGGAATCTAGACCAGAGATTGGTGACTAGAGAATAGGTGGGAAACTCGACCTTCAAGTCATCTTCTCGTTCCCAAGTGGCTTCTTCTTGGTGTGGTTGCTCCTTTGGACCTTGCGAAGCGGATGATCTTGCTTCTTGTCACTCGCTCTGCTATTTCCAAGATCTTGATGGGATGCTCCTTGTAGGTGAGGTCTTCTGCGGGCAATTGCTTCCATTGGCATCTGCTCTTGGGCTGCGCAAACACTTCTTGATTGTGACACGTGGAAGACATTATGCACATCGGCGGTGGCGGGAGCTCAAGCTGTAGCGACTTCTCCTCTTGGGCTAGAAGCGGGAAAGGTCAGATGTACCTTGGTGCAAGCTTTCCACTTACTGCGAAGCAGCGCATCCCTTTGAGGCGACACCTTGGTACACATGATCACAGTGCAAAAGCTAGATCTCGGCGGTTTATCGGCATAACTCTTGCACAGTGCATCTTTGTTTTGACCTTTCTCGATTGATCGAACTTGCTCTTGGCTTTTTCCAAAATATCTGGCCCAAACACTTGTCTTTCGCCTACTTCATTCCAATACAAGGGTGTTCGCATTTTCTTCCATAAAGAGCTTCAAATGGAGACATCTGGAGGCTTATTGTAGCTGTTGTTATAGGAAAACTACGCATAAGGTAGCATTTGATCCCAAGCTGATGCGATTTGCTAAGGCACAAGCCCTTAACATATCTTCTAGGATTTGATTTACTCTTTACATGCATCCATCCGTGCAGGGATGATAAGTTATCTTGAAATTTAGATTAGTACCCAAAACAACATGCAACTTACGCCAAAATCTTGAGGTGGCTGGGATCCTCGATCGACACGATCTTCTTGGCACTCCATCTTTGGCACACTATCTTTGCCATGTACAATTACGCGATCTATCACGAGTAAGTAGTCTTGGTGGGAGAAAGTGAGCAACTTTGGTTAGGCGATCCACAATTACCGGATAGAATCATATCGACCTTGTCCTTGGCAAACCGGTGATAAAATCCATGCCAATTTCTTCCCACTTCCATTCGGGCACTCTCAAGGGTTGCGAGAGTCAGCGGTCTTTGATGCTCGGCTTTTACTCGTTGACGGACATCACCTTTGAGCTACATACTCGGCAATCTCACGCTTCATGCTAGGCCACCAATACATTTCCTTAAGGTCTTGGTACATCTTTGTGCTTCGGGGTGAATGGAGTACAAAGTTTCATGGGCTTCCTTAGTATCAATTGCTTAAGCTCTTTACGATCTGGAACACAGTTAAACTTCAAACCAAATGGTGCCTTGCTCATCTTACGAAAATCTCGGGGCTTTACCCTTCTTCATGTTGCTCTTAATTTCCTTAATATTGGCATCTTCAACTTGAGCTTCCTTGATCGATTCATAAAGTGGGTTGAACTTCTAGGGCGACTAGATAACCTTCTTCAACCAACTCTAACAGAGCTTACGGAATTCTTCATGAAGAAATGGTGATTTTCCTTGATCGCGGGGTATTGCGATGAACTTTTCTACTCAAGGCATACGCCACAACATTAGCTTTGCACAGGTGGTAATGGATTCCAATATCATAATCCTTGATTAACTCTAACCACCTTCTTTGCCTCATATTAAGATCGGCTGAGTGAAAATGTACTTCAAGCTCTTATGGTCAGTATAGACTTCACGTGATTACCAATAAGGTAATGGCGCCATATCTTTAGAGCATGCACTCTGACTAACTCCAAGTCATGAGTGGGGTAATTCACTTCATGAGGCCTCAATTGTGGGAAGCATAAGCTACTACCTTCCTTTCTTGCATCGAGGACACAACCAAGTCCTTGGGGATGCATCACGAAAAAATCTCAAAATCCTTAGGACATCGGGCAAAATCAACACGGGTGTTGTCAACGCTTCTTCAACTCTTGAAAACTTTGCTCTGTCATTGTCCAAGCAAATTTCTTTTCTTTCTTCAACGGTGAGTGAGGGTCTTGCTATTTTGGAGAATCCTTCTATTGCGGCTCAAGCGAGCGTGTTGCACATCTCGGCAATTGCGATGGTAGCTCCATTATGAAGCGATGCCAAGCTGCGGGTTTACAACTATGTTACAGGGTGCCAACTAAGAAGCTATCAAACTTATCTTCCAAATTCTTGAATCAATTCTCATTATTATCGAAATCTACCAATCCAGCATGTCATAAGGTCACCCAATTACAATCCAATCATTTAATCAATTTCACATTCTCGATACACCAGCATGATTCAAAAATCCTTCTTTGGCATAAGTTTTAAATAATCCAACAAATTCACCACTTTGATCATAAGATCCCTTTTACGCACAAATCCACAAAATCCACTAGCAATAAGCACATCTTAGATCAGATAAACTTCGGATCACACTAAATTCTTTTCTATCCTTTTTGAAACAAAATTCTTCCAAAGATTATAGTCACGCAATTGCTTCCTCAAAATTATTGACTAAATCCACAACATTATCCACTAAATTTCCTCAAGCAAATTTATCAATTGCAACCCTCAGAATTTCTTTATACCAATCCAATATCTCAATTTTAGAACCTTCAAAGGGCCTTGCCATCCCAAATTCAAATTTAATCCGCCAATTATTGTATCACCATTTATCCAACATTTATTCGGTCCAACTCAATACACATAGATATTCATCAATCCAACAATTATTTTGGACCAACTCCGATATCGATAATATATCAGTCAATCATAAATTCCAATATCCAACAATCATCATTTTGCATAATCCAATCTCCACAAATCGCAATTCTATAATCCGATCAAGACATATCTTTATAATCCAACAAAAATTTCTTTTCAAATCTCAATTTCTCTATTCAACCACATCCAATTGAATCAATGTGACCAACAAACTCAATTAATTCCATTCTTCTTGATTCAACATAATCCACCACAATCATCGTCAAGAATTGGCGATCATATAATCAAATCCTTAACAATCAGGTAATCCTTTAATCCAAATCCAATCATAATATATTATGTAATCCATCATCCAGCAAATTAGATTTCTATAACCCAAATTCCACAATCATATTTCCATAATCCAATCAAGATCCATTTCTGTAATTCATCCAAGATACTTTTCTATAATCCAATCTTCCATAATCTCATATCAATAATAATTTAATTCTACAATCTAGTAATCATGCATTTCTACAATCCAACCAAGATCAACCAATTCTCCCAAAATTAACATCATCAATCGATATGAAAAATCCAATTCTCTTAGCATTCTACTCTGTGCCTCTTACGCACAATTTCTCAATTCAAATATCCAGCGAGACATTATAACCAGCTCAAGATTCAATTTAAATACAACTTCTCCTAATAATCAAATCAGCACTTCAGATTCTTTTATCCTTCAAGATTAATCAAGATTTTCCTCTCTGATCACTTTACTCCACGATTTATATAATCCATCAATATGCTACTCTTTAAACCATTTATAATCAAGGCATACCCATTATCATACTCTGGTATCCACAATAACTTCTTGCATATACGGTTAAATCTCAAAATCGGTCTTATCAAAGATTCTCCAAAGCTACCTAAGTTGGCATCAAAACACATTGGTTATTTCCAGCAAGAGTAGCTTCCAAGGGACTTATGGGTTTGATCCATTTTGCAAAAATTCTTCACAAGTTTCATAGATGAGAGGGAGAAAGCACAATAGGTGAGAGGGAAAAGCATTTAGATGAGTAAGAAACAAGGGAGATAGATGGATCAGCCTAATGCGGACAAAGTTGGTTTTACCCAACGAACGGATAGCCGGAAAGCTATCAAGAAGCAAACAAGAAAGAGACACTCAAGCACAAAAGCACTATTACAGCGGACTAAGCGAATCTAAAACTAGGGAGGCGACTACCAATCTAATCTTTATGGAGGTCAACTTGGAGCAGACGGCGGAACTTGAGCTTCCAAGACTTCCATTGCTTGATCTTGAAGGGCTCGATCCTAGGGATAATCCGAGAGATGAGGAGTCAAATTTAAATTTGAAAACCAAGTTCGAGAAAAGATAAGATGAAAGAACTCAAGAATGATATAAGAGGGTAAGATGAGAAGAAAAGAATAGAACAAGGTAGAAAGAAACGAAATAAGATGAGAGAAGAATTTCTAGTCAAGTTAATTGCTTGGTTTGATTTAGAAAATATATTTTGAATTTTTGACTAAGGCGACCAATCTAACTAAAGGCTCGTCCTCGATCGATATGGCTCGATACCATCTCTTGTCGGACCCGGATTCACACAACCCGAGACCCTCTGTGCATACCAAGCTAGTCCCATGATCGGTAGCTAGCTTGCACGGTTTGCAACAATGATGTAATCATAACCATTCAACAACGAACTAATGAAGCGGACAAAGTAATATTATTTAAAACAACAAAGACCTTATGGTCAAGGTTCTTACAAAAGTAGCCTCACGGGGCTTAGCAACAGCAGTATCTGCGTGGAAATCTCAAAATCGTGGAGCCCAATCGACATGCCCACGAGCAATCAGTGGAGGGCGTGACCTAGTTCGCGAAGTCTTCAAAGTAGCCTTCTTCGTAGAACTCAACATTTCTGATTCTTCTGTGGGGTGATCAACAAAGGGCATAAAGCGGTGAGTACATAAAGTACTCGACAAGTCGTGAAAATGTATGCACATAGTATTCATGCAAGGCTTAAGCAAGGATGGCTTTATGGTTAATTTGCGAAAAGCAAGTTTAACGATAAATACAATAATTAGATTGCAAGCGAGATTTTAAAGAATAATACATAGATAACCAAGTTCTTTTGAATCAAGCGGTGAACATCCGTTCACTTCCCAACCATTCAACCAAGCGTTTCTATCGAACCAAACCACATTTTGAAAATACTACCCCTTGCGCGAAATCACGGGCATGTCGTAGCAGGGGACACGGCTATTGAATAGGTTTTAACACTCTGCGAGAGGTTATGCGGCTTTACCCACAAGAGATAAATCACTTGTAATGTCCGTCGACACACTTAGGGTGTGCGACTAAGTGATTACCACAAGGCCTTTACAAAGTTCCATTTTGCCTCGGTTACGCCGCTAAGGTTTCGCCATCACGACCCCTCTTGCGCCAATAAGCAGACCACAGCAGAACCGACTCAAAACTTTCCTAATTAATTGGCGGTCAGTCCCATCTGGACTTGTGGTTGCAGGTGGCCCGGATCAATGACTTGCAAAGTTAAGTCCTTAGTTGGTGCTCGGACAAGTCTACCACAACCCAATGTGCATTACACACCCACTCTAGCTTCCTACCTCAAGCAGAGCATAAATCATTTTTGTTCATTCCGACCAAATGGCAATCCACTGCCATGGCACAACATCTTTTAATAAAGTGGCCTCACACCACAATTCCATAGTTCCATTAGTCAAATTTCATTAATCATTGAACATGTGATCGAAAGTCTGCGGGTAACTAGAGCATGTCTAAGCAATATCGCTCCCAAGTTGGTATACAATTATGTCCAACTAGTATTAACCATCCTAAGGTGTCAAGGATATATGTCATTCAAGGAGACATTTCATTTTCAATTCATCAAGGAGGCATAATGGCAATTTGGTAATTATCTACTCCCAAAACCATTTTTAATAAAACTAGCCATGCATGATAATTTAATACAATATACATTTGTAAAATGGGTTCAACATGGTCAAAGGCCTCGACTTGCCTTCGTTGGCGAGGAGGGTCTTGATCGTCGGGTCGAAGAAATCTTAAAGCAGGAATCTACGTGCGAGAATAGCAACAAATAAATAAAACAGCACCAAATGAACTCCAAAATTACAAAACCAGTACCAAATGAAAGAGGATGAATTTATATGAATTTAGAAATTTGGATCACCCAAATCGGAGTTCGGATGTGAAAGTTATGGCCAAAAGAAGTTGGAAATCACATAAAATGATAGAATTAGGGTTTTCGGATTTTCGAATTATTTTCTATTGAAAAACTCCGGTTTTGGCGTCGGCGCACGCATGCAGCGCTCTGCGTGGCGACCAGCGGGCAAAACCGCGCTCGTGTGGCGGGCGTGGCGCCACGTGGGTGACTCACGTGGGCTCGGGCCTGGTCGAGAGAGAGAGAGAGAGAGAGCGGGGGCGGCGGCGGCCGTGGAGAAAGACGCGGCGGCGGCGGCGGAAGGAGAGCGAGGCGTCGTGGCGGCAGCGGAGAAGAGAGAGGCGGTGGCGAGCGGGCCGAGAAGAGAGAGAGAGAGAGAGAGAGGAGAAGGAGGCGGCGGCTATTTAAAGCGAATGCAGCGGCGGCAGGAGGCAGCGGCGAGGCGAAGCGAGCGTGGCGGCAGCGCGGCGCGGCGGAGCGGCGAGCAGAAGGGCGCGCGTGGCGCGGCGATACGCGGCGCCGCGAGAGCGGTGGGGAAGAGAGGCGCGAGCGGCCGTCCGCGCGTCAGACGGTTGAAAATCGAAACGGCGCCGTCCGATTCGTCGGACGGTGGGGGCGAAAGCGCGAGAAGCAGCGGGCGTCGTCCGATTCGTCGGACGGTGGGAAGATGAAGCGAAGCGCGGGCGAAGGGCGAGCGCGCCGTCCGTTCGTCGGACGGTGGGAAGAGGAAAGCGGCGATGGCGCGCGAGCGTCGATCGCGTCGGATCGCGAACAACGGCGGCGAGGCGAGCGCGCGATGGCGATCGGACGGCGGATGAAGATCCGGCCGCGCAAGAGCGAGCGGCCTTGTCGGCCGATGAGAGAGCGAGAGGAAGCGGAGGCGAGCGAGGCGAGGCGGGCGGGGGAGAGGCGGCGGGCGGGAATAGATGATGGGCGAAGGATTGGCCCACAAACGATAAAGGAATTAAAATACATTTTGATTTTAGAAATTCAAATAAATCAAAAGGCAATTTAGAAAATAGCAAATAGACTCCAAAAATTCTAGAAAAATTCACAGAAATTCCTTGAATTATTCTAGACTTAATAAAAATACTTTTAACTTTAAATTTTCTTTTTCTTTTACAAATAAAATAATTTTTAATTTCGGGTTAAATAAAAATCAATTTCTAAAATCCAATAAATCCAAGAAAATTCTTAAAATAATAATTTTGATTTTAAATTCAGAAAACTCAATTAAACCAACTTTAATTTAATTGAAGTTTGATTAACTCATATTAAGCGCAAATGATTTTTCTCTTTTAAAAATTTTCAAAAACTTTCAAATTAAGCTTTTGGCAAATAGAAAGCAAATGGTTCTCTTTTAAAATTTTCAAAAACTCGAAGAAATTAGATCGGGGAGCGATTTATTCGGATTTAATAATGTCGAGCGGACAAGTAGAATTAGAGATATGAATTTTGGAAGACTGATGTCTTTGAGGTTGTAAATCTTTGGCCTTTGTTTTGGTAGACTGCAGATTAAAAATAGTAATTGGACTAATTAGAGTTTTGATCTACATGAAAGATGTATATAATTGTCTAAGGGTTCTGTAGAATCCAAGAACTCGAATTTTGGTTGGGTAAAACAAAAGTTATGAATTTAGTAAGACCCGCTGTCCCGAAGCTGACAGATCAGTTTTCTAGGCTAAAAACGGAGGGTTAAATGATTTAATTAGAAGTCTTCGTAATCTAAGAAAATGTGAGGAATTTTATGAAGAATCCAGAACTGGTTGGTTTGTCGTGATTGGACTTTTGAATCAAAAGTTACGTTCGTTTTAGTACCAAGACAGCAATGGGTAACTATTCGGTACCGGAGTAACGTGGTATATTTGGGGACGGGTAGGAGCGATGTCGATTGATTGCTGTTCTTATGATGCTGTAGCTTGTATTGAAATTTAAGTATTTAATGTAGGAGAGGCGTCGTGCTTGTTGCCATCTTCTAGTCAAATCGTGCGTCGCAACTAGTAAAGGCAAGTGCATGGTAGAAAACGATCAATGATTGATCACTGTTTTCTTTATCTTCCATTACCATTATTGTTGTGCTTTTATTTTATTTAATTGCAAGCAATGGAATGGTATGGATTTATATTGTTAATGGACATGATAAAAATTGGATATGATGTGTATTATGAAATTATACATGTTTGCATTCATAAGCATCTTTGCATATGAGCGGTGATCATGAATGATCACAACTCCGCGGAGTGGAGGAGGTCCCGATCCTTGTGGAGGAGCGGGCTTGAGAGTGAATGTTGTCATGAGCATTCACTCATGCTATCTGCATTATCTGTGAAAGAAGTGCATGTGGACATGTAGAATAGAGTTGCATTGATATATGAGATTAATGGGTGTGAAACAAAGAGAAGATATGACATGAGAATATTAATAGAAGTACACGTGATGATAATGAAGTTATTGAATCTTTGTTGATTTATTATTGTTAGTTGTATATTGATGTGCTTCTTGAGTCATGGACTCACCCTTGCTCTTTGTTGTCTTTAGGTGATCTTCGAGGATGCCATGGTGAGGCGAGTAGAGCACATAGATTAGATCCATACTTCAATCACATGATCATTTTCCATAAGAACCTTTTCATTCAATGTTGGATTACTCTTGGACATGTTAGAAGGTGAATAAAGTTTAGGTCACATTTTGGACTAGATTATTTATTTCAACGATTTGGATTGATGGTGGTGCTATCTTGGATTGTTTACAGTTATATTTCCCCTTGCTTATTTACTCTTGCTTGATTCATATTTATTAGTTTAGAGAATAGTTTAGTGACATTCGGGCTCGGTGTTGGGGTGAGGTGTTCTGACCATGACTTAATGGTGTCTCAACCACCTATGATCACTTCGAAGCAAGGTCCTAGGCGAAGTGAGCACATTCGGCGAGATTGATTTGGGAGGACACATATGCGCTTGATTAGCGGTGGTTCATATTATGGACCAAGTACATGGCGCCTTGCGTATGAGCGTGGGAGACCAGCCGTAAATGCAAGCTCGGGAGTACCTACGGCTTGGTGTTTCCATGAATCATGTTCCTACTTAGCGTGCTTTATGGTAACAACGAGATCTCTCGGCCTTGGTGCACCACGAGTGTAGACTCCAAGAAGTGATCGGGCTTGTTCCTATTTATGGGCAGTGTCGTCAAGCCCAGATGTCTACAGGTTTTCCTCACACCCAGCGACCTACACCTCCTGAAGGTCATCATCTGCTGCTAGGTTCTCCTCGGTGACTCATCAGTCCATTGAACCCCCTAGACACGGGTTCACCTGAGGCTCATCTGTTAGATGAGTTTTGGTGAATTTTAACATGATAGCGTGTGTAGGAATGGATGATGAGCACCATGTTAAAGTAGTAGTGGTGACCATTAGATGTCTTGTATTAAAAATAATAGGATGGCCCTTTTGTTCGACTCTGAAGGTTGTAAAGCTTTTATTGGATCTTGCCCATTAATGTCTTCTAACATCTATGGGTGTTGTATTAAACTCGTTTGCTGAAATGGAACTGGTGTTGTTTTGGTGTTAATTCTGATGCATTTCATATCATTATGCATGTGGGAGTTTAGTATTATCTTTCTCTATGTTCCAATATTGTTTGTGTTTGCGTGTGTGTATCCGTGTGATGTTGTTAACTATTGTGTGTGAGCACAACAAGAGGAGAGATTCTCTACCCCTCTTCCTTTCTCTCAGGGAGAGCAAGCAGATCCTTCTGGTTCTCATGGTACACAAGGTGGTCGCTAGGGAGAGGAGCTTCCTCCGCCGCCCTCAATGGCTGATGTTCTTATGCAGATAGAGCGCGACAGGATGGACCAAACGCGCATTCTGGAGCAAATAGCGCGTAACACTTCTTCCACTATCACACCAGCTTGCAGGGCAGGAGGCCAGCATGTTCATGGAGGTCTGGCTGATTTCCAACGAACTAACCCTCCAGTGTTCTCCAGCTCCCAAGAACCATTGGAAGCTGAAGATTGGCTCCGGAATATTGAGAAGAAGTTGTTAATATCTCAATGTTCGGAGAGGGAGAAAGTTCTGCTTGCTAGTTACCAATTGGATGGAGCAGCTAGCGTTTGGTGGGACAACTTTCTTGCCACCTAGACTGCTGGATATGTCCCTACTTGGAGTGAGTTCACGGAAGCCTTTCGTGAAGCTCATATTCCCGAAGGTGTCATGTTGATCAAACAGCACGAATTCCTCGCACTTAAGCAAGAGCAAAAGCGGTGGCCAGAGTATTTGCATGAATTCAACCTCCTTGCTCGGTATGCACCTGATGATGTTTCGACTGACCTTCGTCGTCGAAACCGCTTCATGCATGGGTTATCAGAGGAACTCCAGCTGGCTTTGGTAGTGCAAGATTTCAGGAATTTTCAGCATCTCATCGACAAAGCCATTATTGCTGAGACTAAAAGCAAGGCTTTGGAGAGTCGCGAGCGCGAAGGCTACCGATTTGCATCTAGTAGCCATTCAATAAGGCCGCGTCTGTGGCAGCCTCAGCCCTTTCAAGCGCCAGTTCCAGCTCCTCCAAGGGCACCTGTGTTTGTACTTCGTCCATCCCCACCCTCTGGGTAGCACAAAGCCGGTGGAAACCGTCCACCCTCTGTCAGTAATGTCAGGCCTGGGGTGATCTGTTTTCATTGTGGTCGTCGTGGACATTTTGCAAGCCAATGTTTTGCTAAGGCACGGGGGTTACCACCTGTTCAGCCTTCCCCAGCTGTCGTGCGTTCTGTACCATCTTCAAAACCCTCTGTCAAGCCTGATCCAATTCTGGCCCGAGGTCGTGTGAATCAGATCACTACTGAAGAGTCGGCTGGTGCACCTGATGTTGTTCTCGGTATGCTCCTAGTTAATTCCAGTCTAGGTACTATTTTATTTGATTCTGGAGCATCCCATTCTTTTGTTAGTAGGCATTTTGTTATACAACATCATTTGGGCATGCATCAACTTCACCCACCGCATATTATTCGTTCACCTGGGTCAGTTTTCAAAACTGATCAAATTGCCTTATAGTCAACATAAGCATTCAAGGTGTAGATTTTTGGGCAGATTTGATTGTGATAGACTCTAAAGGATTGGATGTCATTTTGGGAATGGATTGGTTATCCAAGAATCGAGGGCAAAATAATTGTGCTCGGCGGTCTATTTCTTTAAATAATGAAGACGACAATTCAGTCGTTTTTCAATCCAAAGTAGTCAACTATCATCTTTGTGCATTGCAAGCTGACGCCACACATACCTTGGAGTCAGTACCTGTTGTGTGTGAGTATCCTGATATCTTTCCTGAAGATCTTCCCCGTATGCCACCAGATCGGGAAGTGGAGTTCGTAATTGAACTAGTACCTGGTACTGCTCCTATATCCAGAAGACCTTATCGAATGCCTCCTAATGAGCTGGTGGAATTGAAGAAACAGCTTGGAGAAGACAAGGGATTTATTCAACCGAGTTCCTCACCTTGGGGATGCCCGGTTATCTTTGTCAAAAAGAAGGATAAGACTTTACGGATGTGTGTGGATTACCATCCGTTGAATGAAGTCACTATCAAAAACAAATACCCTTTACCTCGAATTGATGATCTATTTGACCTACTGACTGGAGCCCGAGTCTTTTCTAAAATTGATTTGCGATCGGGCTATCATCAGATCAAGGTTAGAGCTGAGGACATTCCTAAAACATCATTCTCTACTCGTTATGGGTTGTGCAGTATCTTTGTTATGTCCTTTGGTCTAACAAATGCTCAAACTTATTTCATGAATCTTATGAATTCGGTATTCATGGATTTCTTGGATAAGTTTGTTGTCGTGTTCATTGTGACATTCTTATCTATTCAAGTCTATGGAAGAGCATAAACAACATCTGAGACTTGTATTGGAAACACTTCGCAAGCATCAGCTATATGCTAAGTTTAGCAAATGTGCCTTCTGGCTCAGGAAAGTTGCATTCTTGGGACATGTGTTATCCGAAGGAGGTATCACTATTGACCCCAGCAAGGTACAAGATGTACTAGACTGGAAACAGCCTCAGAATGTTTCAGAAGTTCAAAGTTTTCTTGGACTTGCGGGTTATTACCGTAGGTTCATTGAAACTTTTTCCAAAATTTTGAGGCCTTTGACTCAGCTTTTAAAGAAGGAGATGAAATTCGAATGGTCGACTGATTGTGAAGAAAGTTTTCAGCTTTTGAGAACCCTTCTGACCAAAGCTCATGTTCTCACCATGTCAGATGTTCATAAGGGCTTTGATATCTATTGTGATGCATCTCGCCATGGGCTTGGCTGTGTGCTCATGCAAGAAGGCCGAGTTGTGCCGTATGCATCTAGGCAGCTGCGACCTCATGAAGTCAATTATCCTACTCATGATCTAGAATTGGCAGCCGTAGTCCATGCATTAAAGATTTGGCGACATTACCTCATGGGTAATCGTTGCGAGATCTATACTGATCACAAGAGCCTGAAGTACATATTCACTCAAACTGAATTGAATATGAGACATAGAAGATGGCTTGAATTGATCAAGGACTATGATATGGGTATTCATTACCATCCAGGTAAAACCAATGTTGCGGCTGACGCTTTGAGCAGAAAGTCACTATGCAACTACTTGTTGACAGTACCTCTGGCTAAGAGCTTATGTGCTGAGTTTCTGTAACAGCCCAAAATTTCAATTTCAGTTGAAAATAAGACTTTAATTATTTTGGTGGATTTTCTGGCAATTTTAAAAACTTTTTCCCTAAGTATTTTAAAGCTAAAATAATTTATGTGCAAAACCTATTACCATCTAAAAGTTGGAATTATTTTATTTAAGTCCAGAATGCCTCATAGAATTTCTGTGAATTTTCTCAAAAATTTTGGACTTTATTTGCTATTTTCTAATGCCTATTTGAATTTCTGAAATTAAATCAATTAAAAAAGATTTAAAAATCCATTACAGCGATCTTGGGCGAAGCCCGACCTGCATGCGTCCGACATCAATCCACCACCGCACTCTCTCTTCCTCTCTGTCTCACAGGCAGGTGGCCCATTCTACAGCGTCGTCTCCTCCTCCCTTTCTTCCTCCGTGCGGCGTCGACCCGCCGCCATTGCGCACCTCGGGAGTTCTTCAATTCGAGATTTACTCCCCATTCCTCTCGCCATCACGCGCAATGAAAGCGGCCGTTCCCACGCTCATTCCGCCTCTCCGCCCTTCTTAACCCGTGCGCTCCGCGCCCGTCGCGCCGTCATTCGCCACGCGACCTCCGCCTCCGGCCTCCCCTCGCCTATAAAGCCACCCCTGCTGCGCATCTTCTCGCATCTCTTTCCCCACCTCCTGTCCCCTCGATCACCTTCAATCGCCCGCATTTTGGAGTTTCCTCCGTGGCCGAAGCTCAAAGAATCGTCGTGCCGTGGCCGCAAAGCCTCCTCGGCGACCATTGCACCATCAACCGGTGCATCGCCCGCGATCCTCGTCGCCCCTCCGCGTAACTGAAGAACCGGAGCCCTTCGCGCCGTCGGCCGAAACACGCGCGCCTCTTCACATCGCCGACAACCTTCGACCTCGCCTCGTCGTGCGCGGTGGCGCCCTCGAACCAGCGTCCTCCTCTATCTTTGCGCACCTCACGGGCTCGCCGGCGCCTTGCCGTTCGCGGTACCATTGGAACCGGCGATTCCCCTCCGGCGCCGGCGTGGTCGACCACCTCGGCGCCACACGGCGCTACCTCACCTGCGCGTGCGTGGCGGCCGCGTGGCGCCGGCGTGGGCGGCCGCGCCCGGCCTCCTCCCCCTCACAGCATTGCGTGCAAGGTCCGCCGTGGATTCGGGTGGCCGTGGTGAGTCCACGGTATGCGAGCCCACATGTCGATCTCGTGAACGAGTACGGTGGCGCGTACTTGCGCAATAAATGGAATTTTCTTTAAAATTTAATTCGGGAAATTCGGAAATTCTGATTTTAGGATTTAATTTAAGTTTTAAACTTCCAGGAGCTCGTATTTCTTCATACAAACTCCGATTTAGGTGATTCAAATTTCTAAATTTATATAAAATCAAAATCTAGCTAACTAAACCAAAATTATTTAATTTGGAGTTAATTTGTATTTTCATTTGAATTTATTTGAGTTCATTTGAATTCTGTTTGAATTTGGAATATTCTCGCGTATAGATTTTGACGACTCCGGAGAGCTTGACCCTATTGAAGAAGTAGAATACCAAGATTTTGAACAAGGCAAGTTACACCATTCACCATTTGGCCCCCAATATTTAAAATTATTTAATTTCTATTTTAAATTATTATTACATGCATAATTGTATTTAATTATTTTAAATTCCTGTTTTAAATACTTAATTATTCCAATTCCTTTGTATAGCCATATTTGAATACTGTATTACCAATTCCTTGTCACCTTAGTCAAATGAATTTAAAAATAAATATATGCTTAGCAAATGCTTAGGCGAGGAAATATTTGATTTTGGGAGAATTTAGCCAAGACTTCAAAATTTGATAAAAAGCCTATGATATTGCTTTGTCATGGTGGACTTTTGCAAATGTCTTTGAAAATTATAAAAATAAAAGAAAATAGTTTGTACTTGGGCAAACATGGATCGTTAGTGGAGTGCGAGGTTTATGCAGGCTCGTCTAGTTGGGGTGAGACCGGGGTTTTATTGAAAGTTTCCCAAGTAGGTTAAGGACCGGTCTTTGAGCCGCATCTTGCAAAAGCTCCACCGTACTACCACATGTTACGTATGGCGAACCGGGCTTAATAATTTGTCTTACCTCATTATTGTTTATGCCATTTTTGTTGTGTGGGTGTCGGTTAGACTTTATTCCCACTTAGGCGCAAGAGGGTTTCGTGGTGGTTAGCCTAATGGAAGTGAAACCTTAGCGGGCATATTGGTATTGAGGTAATGCATTGGAAGCATGTGTGATAATTGCCCGATCCTGCGCCTAAGGAAGCGTGTATTGGCGAGGCATAACGAGCAAATTATCTCGTGTGGGTAAAGTTGTACCCCTCGTAGAGTATAAATCTATTCGAATAGCCGTGTCACGGTCATGGACATCTTGAGCAAAGCGATACAAAAGTGGCTAAGATCAGGGAAAATTTGAAGGCAGGTAAAGCCGATGAATTTTCTGAGGATGCCCAAGGTATCATTCGATATTGCAATCGTTTGGTGATACCCTCAGATCCTCAACTGAAAGGCTTAATTCTTAAAGAGGCCCATAATTCCAAATTTTCTTTACATCCTGGAAGCACTAAGATGTACCAGGATCTGAAGAAAACATTTTGGTGGAGCCAGATGAAAAGGCAATTTGGTTAGTATGTTGCTGAATGCGATATTTGTCAAAGGGTTAAAGCTGAACACTTGAGACCCGCTGGTACCCTTCAACCATTGCCTATTCCACATTGGAAATGGGAGGAGGTCGGTATGGATTTTGTTACCGGTCTTCCAAAGTCTTAGAATGGGTTTGATGCCATTTGGGTGATCATTGATCGTCTGACGAAAGTGGCTCATTTTGTTCCTGTCAAAACCACCTTCAATGGCAAGCAATTAGCAGAGCTCTATATTGCTAAGATTTTTTTGTCTCCACGGTGTTTCGAAAGTCATTATCTCAGATCGTGGACCTCAGTTCACTTCTCATTTCTGGAACTGTTTCATCAAGCCATGGGGACGGAACTCTCTTTCAGTACTGCTTATCATCCTCAGACCAGCGGTCAAACTGAAAGGGTGAATCAAGTGATGGAGGATCTTCTTAGAGCTTGTGTGCTATCATATGGCAAGAACTGGGAGAAATATTTGACGTATGTGGAGTTTTCCTACAATAATAGGTACCAAGCAAGTATTCAAATGTCACCTTTTGAAGCCCTGTATGGAAGAGCTTGTAGGACTCCATTGAATTGGTCTGAATCTGGTGAAAGACCATTCTATGGTCGGTTTGGTAATGGAGCGAGAATAGCAAGTTCATCTGATTCGAGACCGTTTGAAAACTGCCCAGTCTTGTCAGAAGAGCTATTCGGACGATCGTCGGCATGAGTTAAGTTTTGAAGTAGATGATTATGTCTACCTCAAAGTATCGTCGATGAAGGGCACTCATCGTTTTCAGATAAAAGGAAAGCTAGCACCTCGTTATATCAGACCCTTCCGAATCATTGCAAAATGAGGAGCTATAGCTTATCAATTAGAGCTACCTGAGTCTCTCTCAGTGGTGCATGATACTTTTCATGTTTCCCAGCTGAACAAGTGCCTTCGTGTTCCTACCGAAGCCACTGCTTATGAGAATCTTGATCTCTAACCAGATCTTTCTTATCAAGAGCAATCGGTGCGTATCCTTGATGAAATGGAACGTAGTACAAGAAACCGCACCGTTTAATTCTTAAAAATTCAGTGGGCGAATCACTCAGAAGATGAAGCCACGTGGGAGCGTGAAGATCTGATGAGGATTGAGCACCCCCACCTTTTTGGTGTTTAAAAATTTCCTTTAAATCAAGAAAGGCAAGGTTAAACAAAGCAATGTAAAAATATGTAATAGCAACACTATGTTGTTTCGTATAATCTTTCTTTTCTATCCTTGAAGGAAATTAAGTCAGCAGATGTTGTTTCTCTAAAAAGAAATCATTTTCGCTTCTATCTTTGTTCAACTTCTGAATTATCAGAATCTCGGGACGAGATTCTCTTAAGGGGGATAGGTTTGTAATAGCCTCAGCTTTAATAAACAGTAATAATATGCTGTTCATAGCATCACTATTCATTCTGGCAAATTAGGCAATATGTTACAAGCTAGCTTCATCAATTTCTAACCTTAAACCCAAGTTTGTTAAAACTTCAAAAGAAAATACCAAATCAATGTTGGTATGATGACCGGGAAGTATTTTTAATAAAGACTAGATGAATTAATTTGGCCAAAAATAATTTTTGTTGAAATTTTAGATGTTGAGAAAAATATTCATTCTCTAAACAAAACCTATTCGGTTAAGTAAATTCTTTAAGTATTTTAAAAAGGTGAAACAGTGGATTTCAAATTTTATTCAGGACATATATTATCCCAGTAGTCCCTCTGCAAAATCTCACATTTTTCCGAATCAATTTGCTATTTTAAAACCCCGGTCAAACTCTTGAAGATTTGAATTAGGCTTGGTCAACCCTCCTGGCCTAAACCCTCTTTGGAGCTGTAGTAGCTCGAACCCAACGAGTTTGAGTTCTAATCAGTGCAACCGGGCCGCACTGTCGTGTTCAAGCGTGCGACCCATCTCCCGTGTTTTCGAGCCGTTGATCTCCTCGCGGACGGTCATTATTCACAGCGCCGTGCGAGCCCTCCGTGTGTGTGTTGTGATCTACACCGTTGGATTCCCATCTAACCGTGGTCAGCCATGGCTTTGAAAACCCTAGCACTCACCTAAATCGTAGCCATCAGATCTCAACGAACGGGTGTCGAACCCGGGAACGAAGGATCCCGAATTCTCTGTGTTCATACACTAGTCGAGGATTTCCAGTGTACACAGTCACAAAAATGTTATCACAAACATATCCAACGTGTATATTTAATAAGCATAGAGTTTATTACAAGCTGGGCGGAGGCCAAATAAAACGATAGCGGAAGCAAATAATAATGGTAAGCCACGATCGCCACGAGGCAATAAATGCGGAGGTCATTGCCTAATCGTCTGCTCCTCACCTTACGGATAGCGGTCTTCTCACGAATAATAATATTCACCTACTAAGCGTTGGCGGACGCATCCTCATGAACTCGACAAAGTTACTCTTGCGGAGGTGGAGTAGCATGATAAGTGCGGCGGCAGGTATTCGATTCTTTGTGAAGGGTGGGCTAGCAACTCAATCGGATAGTCGATTGGCCATCATTTAGCGCCGATCGGGAGCTTGATTGGAGGAGGTGGTGGGTACATTGGCTGGGTTTTCTTGATATTCGGCATTCTCATTTCCTTGCCCTCTAGCGACACACTACAGTGCGGGTGGTCACCATCGATGAACTCTTCTGAGACTAGACAAGAGAGCAGGAATTATAAGAGTATAAATCTAAAATAGCCCAAATTCAACAAACACAAGACAAGAACATTTCGGCAAAATAATTTATTTTATTTTATTAATTCATTATGGCTACTACAAAGGTTTGGTAGCTCATAATTACAACTAAAGGAAAAATTTAAGGTCAAATCTATGGTGTTATTGGGGTATAATCGGCTCACTAGAACTAGCCTCGCCTTCCTTGTAGGAGGCAGTTCTTTTCTGCGATCTTCAACTTTTCTTACGCATCTTGTAATTTCACTTGCGGGAGAGCGGCTCATCTAGTGTATTCCGTAGGCATAATCCATGGCTCGGCGGATCCACGATGAGTGAGATCGGGCAGTCTTCATCTCTAGTTGAGCGAAAAGCACTATCATGCGGGTTGGAATGTGCATTGGATAATAGTGGAACCCGGTCTTAGTTGGCGATGATCGTAGATGTAGCGAAGTCTGCGGGTTGCTTCCTGGTTGCATCTGGATGCCTTGGCGAAGGTGTCTCGTCGCATTGGGGCATCGAAGGCGTGGAAGTGCGTGTTTGGCGATAGATTGGAGTAGAGGATCACCTCTACTCTCCACCGTTCTGATTTCCCACCTTATACTTGTATCCTTGATCGTCGGTCTTTCTTCAAAGTCCAAGTCTTGCATCATCTTCGAAGAATGGCGGCCCAATGACCACAAAGACTCCATGGGAAATGGCATTGAACTTGACCATCTACCATTTTGAAAAGGAGATGAGTTAGTAAATAATTTTTCAAGAGAAAAGTTGAGAATGACTCGAGAAGACCAAGGTATTTTTAATTTTCAAAAATAAATCCTTAAGGGTTTGATTTCCTTCTAGGTCACGACCTCAGTCAATATGGCTCGATACCACTTTTGTCGAACCGGGAGCGAAGGATCCCGAATTCTCTGTGTTCATACACTAGTCGAGATTTCCGGTGTACAGTCACAAAAATGTTATCACAAACATATCCAACGTGTATATTTAATAAGCATAGAGTTTATTACAAGCTGGGTAGAGGCCAAATAAAACATTAGCGGAAGCAAATAATAATGGTAAGCCACACGATCGCCACGAGGCAATGTGCAGAGAGTCATGACCTAATCGTCTGCTCCTCACCTTACGGATAGCAGTCTTCTCTGAATAATAATATTCAGCAAGAGTGAGCACTACAATTGTGCTGCATAAATTACACCCATCTGAATTTAGAATGCATGCATAAGTCATTCAAAGGAAGGTTGTAGAGTTTATTTGCATAAATCGGCATTTTGGTTTAAATAGTTATACTAAGTTTCAAGGTACATTTTCATTACATAACTAAAATCAGATTTAAAATTGATCATTTTATAGTGGATAACCTCCATATGAAACATGGTGAAGGATACCCTCCTATCACAAGGCTACACCCAAATTTACCACAAGGATTAACCATCCTCAAATCATGTCCAAAGTTATTTTAAAACCAAAACAAATCTAACTTAGAGTGGCTTTGCTCGGCATGTCCATAGCAGTGGACACGGCTATTGAATAGATTGACACTCTGCGGAGGTGGTACATCTTTACCCACGAGATAATTTGCAGTTATGTCGGCCAATACCGCTTCCTTAGGCGTGTGACTAGGCAATTATCACAAGGCGTTTCAATGCGTTACCTCAATACCAATATGCAGCTAAGGTTTCACTTCCATTAGGCTAACCACTGCAGGAAACCCCTCTTGCGCCAAGTGGGAATAAAGTCTAACAAACACCCACACAACAAAAATGGCATAAACAATACGAGGTAATACAAATTATTAAGCACAGTTACGCCCATCTGAGAACATGTGGTAGTCGGTGGAGCTTTTGCAAGATCGGCTCAAAGGCGGTCCTTAATACACTTGGGCAACTTTCAATAAAAACCCTGGGTCTCAGTCCTAACCAGACAGGCCCGTGCATAAACCTGCACCCACCAACGGTCCATGTTTGCCCAAGTACAAACCATTTTCTTTTATTTTTATAATTTTCAAAGACATTTGCAAAAGTCCACCATGACAAAGCAATGTCATAGGCTTTTTATCAATTTATGAAATTTTGGCTAAATTCTCCCAAAGTCAAATATTTCATGGTCTAAGCATTTGCTATGCATCTATTTATTTTAAATTCATTTGACTAAGGTTACAAGGATTGATAATACAACAATCAAATTTGGCTATACAAAGGAATTGGAATAATTAAATATTTAAAGCAGAATTTAAAATAATTAAATACAATTATGCATGCAATAATAATTTAAAGCAGAAATTAAATAATTTTAAATATTGGGGCAAAATGGTCAATGGTGTAACTTGCCTTGCTCAAATTCACAGTATTCTACTTCTTCAATAGGGTCAAGCTCTCGAATTCGTCAAAATCTATCTGTGAGAATATTCTAAATTCAAACAAAATTCAAATGAACACAAATAAATTCAAATGAAAATTCAAATTAATTCCAAATTAAAAATTTTGGTTTAGTTAGCTAGATCTTGATTTTATACAAATTTAGAAATTTGAATCACCTAAATCGGAGTTTGTATGAAGAAATACGAGCTCTGGAAGTTTAAATCTAAATTTAATTCCAAAATCGGGATTTTCCATAATTCCCGAATTAAATTTCTAAAGAAAATTCAATTATTGCGCAAGCATGCGTCGTGACCTTTATTCCTGAGGTGACAAGTGGGCCCATAGTATGGGTGAGTCCACGGCGCAAGTCCACGATGGACTCGGTGCCTGCGATCTGAAGAGGCGGTTGTCTTTGGCCTTGTATTCTTATTGCGACCTGTGGCCTTGACTTAGGCGCCTTGCGAAAATGGTGAGTGGCGAGGTGGTGACCACGTCGGCCGGAGAGGCGCTTCGGGGCAAAGTGCCGTCGATTAGCGTGGCGAGCTCGGTGAGTGCACAAAATATTCGGAGGTGATCTTGAGTCGATCGCTACAGCGATCACGAGCGGCGGTGTGGTTCGGTCGTTGGCGTGAAGGAGCTCGGCGGCGTTAGAGTGCGGAGTGCGCACGGTTCGCGATCTTGGGCGGCGGTGGTGCGATCGAGCGGCCGGAGGTTCACCGATGGCGGCGCTAAAGCGTGAGCACATCTCGGCGGCGAGAGAAAGAGCCAAATCGAGCGGCGGGAGGCGAGGAGGTGTGGAGAGTTGGGGCAAAAGCTTGAGGGAGTAAGGCGCACTGGTGCTCCCTTTTATAGAGGCGGCGGCGGGAGATGGAGATCGTGGGCGGTGGCAGGCCGTTCTGCGGAGAGTGGCGGGCGTTCTGGCGAGTTTTAAAGCGAGTAAAGCGGGAGCAAGCAGCGGTGAAAGCGGCCGCTTTCAATGCGCGTGATGGCGAGAGAAATGGGGAGGAATCACGGGCTTGATGTGCTCGAGCGGCGGTAATGGCGGCGGAAGCGGCAGGCGCGGAGAAGGCAGCCTTGAGGAAGGCGGCACGCGTGTGCGCGGGCCCTTTGGCAAGAGGCGAGAGAGAGGGAGAGAGGCGCGGGCGGATTGATGTCGGCCATCCGATTTTGATCGGACGGCCAGCGTTACTCAGCGCGTGGGAGAGTTGGGCGAGGCAGCGCCTGATCTTGAGCTTGGCCCGATCTTTATGTGAAGAATTTTAAATTCTTTTCAATTGATTTAATTCGAGAAATTCAAATAGGCTTTAGAAAATAGTAAATGAAGTCCAAAATTTTTGAGAAAATTCACGAAATTCTATGAGGCATTACGGACTTAAATAAAATAATTCCAACTTTTAGTTGGTAATAGATTTTACATAAATTCTTTTAGCCTTAATATACTTTAGGGAAAAGCTTTTAAAATTTCGGAAAATCCACAAAAATTATTGATGTTTTATTTTCAAGCGAAATTGAAATTTTGGGGTACATTACAGCGGGCTTGGTGCCTTTGGAGCGTTCGGGCGTCGAGCAGCGCCATGTGATATCCACCGTTGGATCTTCTTCCAACGGCACCACAATTCAACTCAGTCATCAAACTCACCTCCAAAATCGAGCACCGTTGGATCCTGAACGGACCGCCCAGATCAACGTGAACTTCGGACCATCCGAACATCACTTTGAATCTGAACCGTCGGATCTAGATCAGACCATCGAGGCGGGCGGTGATGTTCGGACCGTCCGAGACTAAGCCCAATCTGAGCCATTTAATTCAAATCCAACGCTACCTGTTGAATTAAGTTCAAAACCCCTTGGTGCGTACCCTTTCTTGTGTAACAGTTGGATTTGGATCCAACGCCTCTCTTTGCTTGGGCCGATCGGACCGGCTTCAGCACCCTTTGAATCTCGGCCGTGAATACAAAATCGAACGGCTGATAATCCTTGGAGCTTACGATGGGCTGTGTGGTCGTATTTTGTCCGGATGACAGTGGAGCCCCACTTGTCATTGAGCCCTCTCTCTTCCTCCTCTCGTCTGTGCACGACCGCCGGCTGCGGCGAATCTGAGAGTTACCGATAATGATCACGAATATTCCCTTGATATTTAGCATCGCATAGCCACCTCATCAGCTCTAGATAATTCTCGGTTGCTCCGGTGGGACAAATCCTATATAAATCCCACTTTTAGGAGCTTTGCCATTGTTGACCGAAGTAGTGATCTTCACCCCATTTCGTTCCCAGTGAAGTATCCCTTGCTATCTTTGCATGCTCATCTTTCTCGGTGCTTAATTCACCTGATGATGTGAATTTGGGCATCGTTTGTAGGTTGATCCTGGGTGTTACCGTTATGCTGACCCGAGCCAGCTGGAGCACCTTGTGGGTAGTATCTTTCTCCGGTGAGTTACGTTTCTTGTCTCCCTGCAAAGCACGGGTAGGGTGATCTTTAGAGTCTAAGATTTCTTTGTTGTCGTTTTGGTCAGACCAGTGCAAAGGATCTTGGGTCTTTGCTGTCTCGGCCAGGACTTGACTTCATATATTTTCTTCTCCAGCTGGTAAGTTAGACCTTGTTTCTTGTGCATACAGGCACCCTAAGGACTTCATTAGTTCATGAGCCATTTACTTGTACATGAATGCTCAATTACCTTTTAGCGAAAAGTTGTTTTTATAATTTTTCGGTCTTTCATGTCATTTTCAAGATCTAGTGTTTCTCTTACTAGCATATCAGCATGTTTAGGTCTTAGAAAAACCTTAGTGTCATAGTAGACCTTCTTTTGATTCTTAAGATCACTAGACCACTCTGTTTGTAATCTATCTTTAATTCAGTTTTTCAAACATCTGTAACTTTAGTCTTAAATTAAACTCCAAACTGGACACTTAGTATCTGTAGAGGATAAATATGGGTTATTACCTTATTTGGGGTAGATATAGCTTAAGCATATTGCTATCCATCACTACTACAAAAGAGGCTATAGCAGACGGCCCATCACAGACGGTTCCTTTGAGGCAAATGCGTGTTGAATGTTAGTCTGTCTGAGCTTTGTTTTGGCCTATCACGAGCGGTTCTTATTGTAGATAAATGCGTGGTAGTAAATTATCACAGCGGTTCCCAATAAGAACGATGCATGAATTATCGAGCAGTTCTATTTAGAACGAAATGCAGCGATATCTGAAATCACACCGATTCTTAATAAGAGCCGTGCAGGATAATTCACGAGGCGGTTCTTATTGAAACCGTCTGTGATTTCTGGATTATCTGAGCAGTTCTTAGAACCGTCTAGGATAGTCCTGAGCAGTTCTTATTGAGAACCGTCTGTGATAATATTACTATCATAGGCGGTTACGAACTAGAACCGTGCAGTGATTCTGAGCTTCATATAAATTGGCCGACACATCCCTCGGCCGCCTTGCCCTTTGCCCCTTGCCATTGCCTGCCCCTTGTCTCTACGCTCGAGCGCCACTTCCTGCCCTAGCTCCTCCAACTGCGGCTCCTCCTCTATCTTGGTATGAGCTTGGAGATGCTTGTGTATGGCATTTTATTGTGTGTTAATGCATTGACTAAAGAAAGGAGAAAAGATAGTGTAGATGCTAACTATGAATATTGAGAATGGTGTTGTTACTATTGATTTATTACATACTTGAGTCACAGCGTGTGGTACATAACTAGTGAAGAGTATGAGATGATGCCTATATTTGGGTTGCATGATTGTTCAATTGAGATAGATATCGATTATCGAGAGGTAGGGATCATGGTTGTGGCCGTAGGCATGGCTCACGCTATGCCACAGCGTGTGGTACATAACTAGTGAAGAGTTTTCTTTCAATAACCTTAGATGCAAATGTTGGAGAATGAGTTTATATTGCACATTTTAGTTCTATTAGGGAGTTATTGTTTCTCCTTGTACATAACTATTTAAGTATGTTTGGTAAATAGGAAGCCCATTGTGCCACCAGACGAGAGAGGAAGGGAGGAGAAGGTGAGGGTTGTCGAGAGATATTAGGCATTTTCTTCGTGAGCTCAGGGTAACGATCTATAACCCTTTATGTTTGCTATAAATTAATCGCTAATCAATTAGACACTAATTTGTTACATGCGTAGTGTAGATGGATCGAGCTGGATGTGCAGTGTGGACCGTGTGAGTCAATAGTACATTAATGGCGTGGTTGCTTTTAAAGAGCATTGAGCAAGATATGTTGAAGAAGGGGATAAAATTTATGTCTTGTCGGTGCATTGAGTGCGTGTCGAAGATGTTTAACAACGCGGCCTTGGTCAGGCGTACTTGATTGAAGGGTTTCAAAAAGGGTACACATGTTGGGCGATCACGGTGAAGGCAGATTATACGAGTTAATAATGATGACATCGTAGAAGTCAGCGATTTGCGGATGTGGTGTGCTTTTGATGAGGATAGGTGGCATGATGATAATCTAGATCGGATGCTACTGCGGCCTTGAGAGAACTATAGTGAGAGAGAGTTTTGTAAATTCAAGGGCTTAAGGGAGGACTCGGTGAGACCATTGTTCCTGGCTGCAAACCGGGTTACACAAGGTTGTCTCTGGTGCTGAAGCTGCTGAAATTGAAGGCAAGCAATCGTTGGTCAGATAAGAGTTTCTGGCGTTGTTAGCTCTCTAGCGGACATCCTTAGAAGAAGCGTGTTGCCCGGCACCACCTATCAAGCAAAGAAGGTTATTTGTCTATTGGGAATGGAAGTAGAAAGAATACATGCATGTCCGAGCGATTGTATCCTTTACAGTAAAGAGTATGCGAGACATGCATGTATGTCCGTGTGCAAAGTATCCGATACAAGCGTCAAAATCTTTGCTAAGGTGAAGCAAGGACCTCTGCTAAGATGTTGTGGTATCTGCACTGTAATCTCACGTTTGAAGCGTTTATTGCGAACCCAAAGGAGGCAAGATTGTTGCGTTGGCACTCGGAGGCGTAAGAGATGGAAAGCTAAGACACCTGCTTTGGGTTGCTTTTCGGAGGAGAAACTTGATCGGACCGTAGAGTTCGGTGCGAGCAGGAACATAAGGTTAGGGTTGAGTGCGGATGGAATGAATCCTTTGGTAACATGAGCGTGACATAGCACTGGCAGTGAATCTATGTATGTACAACCTTCCTCCTTGGTACGTGTATGAAGCGGAAGTACATTTTGATGTCACTACTTATCCAAGGGCTGAAGCAACTTTGTGAATGATATTGATGTGTACCTAGCACCATTCTTTGGAAGATCTTGTGGCACTATGGAGCGAAGAGTGCAGGTATGGGATGCGTACAAACTAGAGAACTTCACTTTACCGCCATGTTGTTACTGCACCATCAATGATTTTCACGCCCTCGGTAACTGTCGGACTTGATTACAAAAGGAGCAAAAGCACATCATACTTTGCTTACATGCTACGGAGAGTGTAAGCTTAACAACTCGCGCCAAAGCGTGTATATCGTCACCGTAGGTTCCTTCGAGTCACCCATACCGCAAGATGAAGAAACAATTCGGCGGAAATAAGGAGGGCGGTTCGGTTTCAAGGGCTTTTAGTGGGAAAGAGGTCTATGATATGGTTAAGGATATCGATGTTGTGCTTGGGAAGGGCGTAAATTAAGAACCCGTGAGAAGAACATACGGAATAAGCGGTCAATTTTTGGGACTTGCCTTATTGGGAGTGATGAGTCACGGCGGCAAGATCTTCAGATAGTTCGATTTGGTTAAATCGTGAGGGCGTTGGCGCTTTGAGGCTTAGACCAGCGGATCGTCACCTCGCAATTCGCTACACCCTTACGCTGTCATTTTCAACCACGCTTGCGCGATCGACCTTACCACGAAGGTTATTGTTCACGCAAGCAATCGAAGCAACTCACAAGAACAAGGTAGATGCAATCTGAGATTGTATTGCGGATATGGATGAAGTTTACAAGTGGGGTTCCTCAAACCGATAATCGTGAGCGCAATTGGCGAGAATAATCTAAGAAAAACCGCCTCTAAACTATGGCGACTCTTGTATATATATAGGGGAGCGTGAGGAGGTCGACCTAGGGTTGTCGGTAGTGGGATGAAGCGTACACAACATGGACTCCAACCTCGTTCGTTTACAAAGTCTTATTAGTTTCCAAAGCGGTGTGTGACACCTTGTGTTGCGTATTTACGGTCGAAGATCAGGTCGTAGGATGGTCTAGGGTGGTCTTGAGGAGTCCATGCTATCTTTGGTGCGTAGATTGTATCCAGCAGTCTTGTGCTCGCTTTTACGATCGTATATTGCTTCAATCGAATCAACTAGTCGTAGGTCTTCTTGTAGCGGTCGTAGATCTTCTTGTAGTGGTCGTAGACCTTCTTGAAGCTGAGTCGTAGTCCTAGATTCACAGTACAAGTAAATCATCTCCATTAGGCGACATCATAGAGTTCTCAAATAATACACTCGACCCTAGAAATGACTTTACGATCGATTAAGTGACATGCTCTAGCTCTTGTCATAGGACCAGTGTAGTTGGCACCCGGATCTGGAGGGTCTTGTGTAGTGCGTGTATCAGAAGGAGGATGTCCTCATCATACTCCCCTCTTGAATTGGAGTCGTCCTCAACTCGAGCTCATCTTCTTCTCCCACGTATGGTTTCAAATCTGAAATGTTAAATGTGGGGCTAACCCCAAAATCTGCGGGTAATTCTAAGCGATATGCATTATCATTTATCTTCTTAATTATCTTAAGCGGTCCTGTGACTCTAGGCATCAACTTTGATTTTCTTAATTAAAATCTATCCTTTCTCAAATGAACCCAAACTAAATCACAGGTTCAATTTTGACAACTTTCCTACCTTTATTTCCGCAACCCTATACTTTTCGGTCATCGTTCTATATTCTCTTTAGTGGTCTCATGCAACTTGAGAATAAATGCGTACGCTTCTTAGCATCTAGATTTATTTTTGAGAGGTTGGTAAGGTAGTAAATCAATAGAACACGGGGTTAAAACTATACACTACGAAGCGGACTTACCTTGGTGGTGGAGTGTCTTGACCTATTGTAAGCAAACTCAATATCACGGTAAACATTCTTCCCACATCTTCAAGTTCCTCTTTAAAACAGCCCATAACATGGTGGATAGCGTGCGGTTGACAACCTCCGTTTGTCCATCGGTTTGGGGATGACACGTAGTAAAAACAGCGACTTTGTCCCCAATTTATTCCAAGCGATCTCCAAAGTGGCTCAAAAACTTAGCATCGCGATCAGAGACAATAGTATTGGGTACTCCATGTAGCGAATGATTTCCTGAAAAACAAATCAGCTATGTTTGTAGCATCATCGCTCTTGTGACAAGATATAAAATGTGCCATTTTAGAAAATCGATCCACTACGACAAATATACTATCTCTCCCCTCTTTGTCCTAGGCAATCCTAAAACAAAATCCATAGAAATATCCTCCCAAGGGGCACTAGGAATAGGAAGAGGCATATAAAGTCCATGTAGATTGAGGCGGTACTTAGCTTTGTTGCATGTAGTGCGGCGAGCCACGTGGCGCTTCGACATCACGCCTCATCTTTGGCCAAAAGAAGTGGGTGGTCAGCACATCTTGTCTTTTTGCTCAAAATCGCCATCTAACCTCCTCCATGTGCCTCTGTAACAACAAAAAGGCGAGCGAGCTAATTTGGAGCGCATAGCTTGTTAGCACGATAGATCAAACCATCATTGACACATAGTTATTCCATGTCTTCCCTTCTTTACAATGTTCAAGCACTTCCTTAAAGTCCAAATCGGTGACATATAAACTCTTAATGGCCTCCAAACCAAAATCTTATGGTCAAGTTGAGATAACATGGTATAACGTCTAGAGGCGCATCGGCAATCACATTGTCCTTACCTCTCTTATGCTTTATGACATATGGAAACGACTAAATAAATTCTACCCAGTTAGCATGTCGTTTATTCAGTTTAGCTTGACTTCTAATATGTTTTAGCGATTCATGATCAGAATGTATAACAAATTCTTTGGGCCATAAATAATGTTGCCAAGTTTGAAGCACACGAACTAAAGCATACAATTCTTTGTCATAGGTGGAATAATTCAAACTAGGCCCATTTAGTTTCTCGCTAAAATATGCAACCGGTTTACCTTCTTGAATCAATACACCACCTAGTCCAATCCCGCTAGCGTCACATTCAATCTCAAAAGTCTTACCAAAATCAGAGAGTTGGAGTAGGGGTGCTTGGGTGAGCTTCTCTTTCAACAAGTTGAATGCCTTCTCTTTGCAGGTCCCCATTGGAAAGACACTCCTTTCTTGGTCAATTCATTCAATGGTGTGGCAATGGTGCTGAAATCCCGCACAAAGCGCCGATAGAAGCCAGCAAGGCCGTGGAAGCTCCGCACTTGTGACACAGTAGTAGGCGTCGGCCAGCTTTGGATGGTTACAATCTTTGTCTCATCCACCTCAATGCCCTGTGGTGTCACAACATAACCAAGAAATGCAACTCGATTGGTGCAAAAGGTGCACTTCTCGAGGTTACCAAACAAACGTGCGTCTCTCAAAGCATTAAAAACAGCACGTATATGATTTAAGTGTTGCTCATGTGACTTGCTATAAATCAGGATATCATCAAAGTAAACCACCACAAATTTTCCAATGAAAGAACGTAAAACCTCGTTCATCAAGCATAAAAGTACTAGGTGCATTAGTTAGACCGAAGGCATCACTAACCACTCATATAACCGAACTTAGTTTTAAGCGGTTTTCCATTCATCTCCTAATTTCATTCTAATCGGTGGTAACCACTCATAAGTCAATCTTTGTGAAAATAATAGAACCACTCAATTCATCTAGCATGTCGTCTAGCCTTGGGATAGGATGGCGATACCTTATAGTAATGTTATTAATGGCTCTGCAATCAACACACATCGCCAACTACCGTCTTTCTTAGGAACCAAAAAAGCTGGAGCAGCACAAGGACTAAGGCTTTCTCTCACGTACCCACGGTCCAAAGATCTTGGACTTGTCATTGAATTTCCTTAGTCTCCTCTGGATTGGTCTTATATGCGTACGGTTTGGCAAAGTCGCTCTGAGATCAAATCAATTTGATGCTCAATTCCTCGAATAGGTAGTAATCCGGGGTACCTCGGTTGGAAATACATCCACATACTCTGCAAAGGTTAGCAGCGGCGGAGGCAAAAGAGCTAGCTATGTCCTCAGCGAATATAAGGCATTTTGCATATCAAAGCATAGCATGGCGACTCATTATTACAAATTTCAGCAAGTTCGATTTAGTGGCAATCATAACACATCCCTTCAATTTAATTCCCTCGGACTTAGGACTAGGCGCCACTTTCTCCCTTTTGGGTGGGAAAACACGTTTTGCTACTTGTTGATTTTGAAACATACTTATCGGTGTTTCTTTCATTTTTAGCGCTCTTCTTCATCTTTGAATCTCGGTGGTGTCAAAGGCAACAACAATTTTCTTACCCTTATGTGAAAATGAGTAGGTATTAGCTCTACCATGGTGTAAAACATCATTGTCATATATCCAAGGTCTCTGAGAGCAACAAAGAGCATGCTTGCATAGGCACGATATCAAAGTCGAACTATCTTTGTAATTACACTAAAAATTGCACTTTCACAACTTTGTGTACCTTTAATTTACCACAGAATTGAACCATTGGATGTAGTAGGGGCGTGGGTGTGGTTGTGTGGTCAAGCCAAGCTTCTCGACCATCTCGGGCTTGCAAGATTGTTGCGATTCCCTCCATCAATGATGACTCTGCGGGCTCTGTCCTTCGAGAAATCAGTGCGAAACAAGTTGTGCGTTGATTTTGCTCCGCTCTCTCCACTTGTGCGCTCGGCACTCGTTCTTGTGACAAGGCTCACATGATGTCGGTGTCAACAATGGCTACTTGTTCCTCTATATTGTCAACATCAACTGTCTATCTCATCTCCTCCACGCAATGTTAGCTGCAAGTACATATTAGTCCTCAATATCACTAGTACTTACATAACCACCGTCTTTGGTGGCAAGGTATGCTTTCATTGGTGGGGCAATCCCTCATGGCGTGTCCCATTCCCTTACAGCGGTGGCACACAATCCCGATCGTCACGACCGATGGAAGCAACAAACGAAGAACTCTTGGTGGTGCACGCACACTAGTAACTTTACTTACCTCGGGTGCATGTGATTTGGTCGGAGGTCTTCTTGAGCAGCGCCCTACTCGTGGAGGGCAGCGAGACCGTGTAGGTGAAGGTGGGGCTGTTTTGAATTGCCCGACCTTTGGTCGTGGTGTAGACATGCTCCCAAAGTTGTTCCTTGACCTCTGTTGTCGTCCACTGCAATTCTTTTACGCCAAACATGCAAGTTGGAACAATCTAGGGGCGCTATCGTATTCTTTGTAATCCACTATATCACGAATTTCCGTCTTAATCCTCCATAAAAGCGTGCCATTGCGACTTCTTCATCCTCAATAATATCACAGCGCAACATGCTAATTTGTAGCTCGATAATATTCTTCTCGGATCTATTACCTTGGTTTAAGCGCTGCAATTTATTACATAAATCACATTTAAAGAAGGTGGGACAAATACATTACGCATAGCAACCTTTAAACCTTCCCACGTAGTAGGCGCTAATCCTTGGTGCATACCTATTCTACCAAATGATGGCAAAGTTTTAAATTCACTTGTGGCTTGCCTAACTCTATGCGCCGGGAACTAAGTGAGCATTCAATTTTGTTGTCCGTCATCTCCCAATCTAGATATATTTCAGCATCATAAGCACATAAAAGATGGTATAGAGAACTTAACTTTAGCATATGGATCATCATTAACACGTGCATTATGTTCTTTGAACATTATTACCTCTCATACCTTGGCGGTTGAAGTTACGCCGGTTCCGTTATGCGTGCATCAAAGCGTCGTGGTCGTGCATCTCATTATCATTATCAAACTCATGGTCATGGGCTGCACCATGAGGTTCCACCGACCAGCGTTTGGTGGTCGGTTCACCATTATTTCGGCGTGTAGTGGCGCGCAATACTATCGTTGATTGGCGTTGTAATGTGATCGTGGTAGCTTGAAGCTTCTGTCGATGTTCTCATTAACGGTAGTCGTTGTTCATCCAATAGCGTCATGAGCTCTTCCTCAAAACACACTCTTGCGCATCAATCCTTCACGACATGGTTAGTAGGAGACAAAAGACAACACAAAGGTATTATCCTATCACTATTAGGTGGTCGGAGGGTGGAATCACACACTCTCAAGCGTCTTACCAAGCTCTTATTAGTTGCTTACCAAATTGCGGCGGTGGTCAATTGGCGAAGGTGGGATGTCACGATCACGGCGGAGGCGAATCGAGGATCAATCGAGTCGAAAGTATGTGGAGCTCGGACGAGGCAATGTTTAGTAGCAAGGAATAGCAATAATGAAATTAGATTAGCAAAGCTGAACCAAAGTACCACGATACTAAATCACGATTCTTTGCCCAATCGCGTTCCTAGAACTAGCTCAAGCAAGCGGAAGGATAGGGTAGATACAAACACAATCGGATGCAAAATCACAAAGCAAGCTGATTTTTTTCTCCTTTGCTTTCTTTCTTCTTTTTTTTGCACTCTTTGCTTTTTTTTTTTGGTGCAAAACCCAACCTAGGTTTTTTTGCTTGAATGTGACCTTGACTCAAAACTCTTCAAAACCCTTTTACGGTCTATGGATATATATGGGTCACAAACTTTTTCGGAGAAGCGGGGTAAAAGGTAATTAAAAGATTGTTTCCGACCGGTGGTGGGGTGTCAAGAGCAACAAGATAATAAATAGGGTGGTCGGACCACGAGTGGTCGGTCGAATCCGACCGAGCGTTCGTTTAGAGCCGGTGGAAAGCGAATCCGAGTAGGTGGTCGTATGGGGTGGTGTCTAGATGATCGAAGCGACAAAGACTCGGCGCTAGAAACTGAGATTCTGACGACTAGACCGACAACAAAGACACCGCGATGGACTCGAATTCAACAACATAAAGCGAAAACACAATTGCGAAGGCACAAAGTGGTTTGGACGGTGGAATAATTACGATCTAAAACTTTTTATAGGGCAATTTTACGGACTCTAGGTGATGGAACAAAACTCACAAAAGGGGATAAGCGAAATTACCTAACGGGCAACCTTAGCTCGATACCACTTGATGAGTCACGGCGGCCGATCTTCCGATAGGTTCGATTTGGTTAAATCGTGAGGGCGTTGGCGCTTTGAGGCTTCGACCAGCGGATCGTCACCTCGCAATTCGCTACACCTTGCGCTGTCGTTATCAACCACGCTTGCGCGATCGACCTTACCACGAAGGTTATTGTTCACGCAAGCAATCGAAGCAACTCACAAGAACAAGGTAGATGCAATCTGAATTGTATTGCGGATATGGATGAAGTTTACAAGTGGGGTTCCTCAAACCGATAATCGTAGCGCAATTGGCGAGAATAATCTAAGAAAAACCGCCTCTAAACTATGGCGACTCTTTGTATATATAGGGGAGCGTGAGGAGGTCGACCTAGGGTTGTGCGGTAGTGGGATGAAGCGTACACAACACGGACTCCGACCTCGTTCGTTTACAAATTCTTATTAGTTTCCAAAGCGGTGTGCTGACACCTTGTGTTGCGTATTTACAGTCGAAGATGCAGTCGTAGGGTGGTCCTAGGGTGGTCTTGAGAGTCCATGCTATCTTTGGTGCGTAGATTGTATCCAGCAGTCTTGTGCTCGCTTTTACGGTGGTATATTGCTTCAATCGAATCAACTAGTCGTAGGTCTTCTTGTAGTGGTCGTAGATCTTCTTGTAGTGGTCGTAGACCTTCTTGAGCTGAGTCGTAGTCCTAGATTCACGAGTACAAGTAAATCATCTCCATTAAGCGACATCATAGAGTTCTCAAATAATACACTCGACCCTAAAGCGACTTTACGATTGATTAAGTGGCGTGCTCTAGCTCTTGTCATAGGACCGTGTAGTTCGGCACCGGATCTGGAGGGTCTTGTGTAGTGCGTGTATCAGAAGGAGGATGTCCTCATCGGGGAGCACTTAGAAGTTCGCCCTTTGCATCGGCGTCATGCATGTAGAGAAGAATGTATGTGATAGCTTGATTAGTCTCTTCTTTGAACATTAGTGGTAAAACAAAGGATGGTGTTAGCGCGGCGTGACTTGAGTCGATATGAACATAAGGACCGAGTTAGCACGAAAGAGACAAATCTGATCTGAGCGTACCTTCCCGACTTGCTACACTCTGTCAAGGCGAGAGATATGAGCGTGGCGAGCTTGCATGGTGTGAAAGTCCGTCTGGTTACTCGCTAACATTAAAAACTTGTTTCTATGCAAGATTTGAAATTAATTGGTATGAAGTCGCATGATTGTCGTGTCTTGATGACACAAATGCTTCTGTTGCAATTAGGAGTATCTTGCGAACAAGGCCAGTGGCAATCTTGAGGCATGTTATTTCTTCAACTCAATTGCTCGGAAGGTCATCGATCCCCAAGGACTAGATGCTCTGCGGTAGGCGTGGTGGCGACTACGTGTCATCTTGAGATGTATTTCCCTCGTAATTTTTCGATATCATGGTCCATCTCATTGTTCACCTTGTGAAAGAGATAAAGATATCTGACCTGTGTTTCTATGTCATATGTACCCGTTCGAGAGGTACATGGGAATTCTCAAGTCTATATGCGGAATCGATCTCGGCCAGTGTGAGACCCGGTTTATCAAACTTGTAATGTAACCATCCATTCGGTCCTAGCATCACAAGCGGATAATCAGAGGCTCGAGGCATGTATACTTCCAATGCGTTATACACACCTCTTTACAAAGTTCATGCATCAATTCCATTCATTCACGTAGAGCGAAGCAAAACGGAATGACGAAGATAACATAAATAAAGATAGATATTACAAAAGAGCGGTAAATGGCCAAATCCATACATAGACCAAATAAATAAGCAGTGAAGCAAAAGTGCCATAAGATGGCCATAAACAAAAGAGCCGACCGGTGTGCCTTTAACCCACAAGGCAACCGGCCAGGACCGCCAAGCTAGTCGTCGAAACCACGGCACATTTCACGAGTGAGGCCCTTGGGGCTCACCTTCTTCCCACCAAACAAAGCGTAGGCAAAAGCGGTGAGTCGTTGAATGTACTCGCAAGACTTACAGATGGTGTAACAAACACATGCGTATGCTACATGCAAGCTCATAGAAGTGGAGGTGTATGTTTTAATTTTAGCGAAAGCAATTTTCCATTTGTAATAATGTAATAGATTGAAGGCAATGTTAATCAAATCTGTTTTAATGTTCAAATAATGTAAAGACAACAATATAACAGTAGATGAGGGAGCGACAACAATCTTTGGAGGTGACTACCACCAGATGCATACAACAATAGCATGAATTACCCATTCATACCACACATGTCAAATTTTAGTTTAAAGGTTGAAGTCTAACTCTTGCAAAACCTAACCAAGCGTGTCCATAACCTAGGGCGAGGCTATTGAATAGTTTTATCCTGCGAGGTGTACCAATTTACCCACATGCGGACCGCCTTTTGCCAAGCTATTAAGCACACTTCCTTAGGTATGCTTGCGCGGCTAAGTCTTCTGAGATGTTTCCTATATTGTGAATTATTCACGAGCCGCCCGTATGGATAGAAACCCATACGTTGTGTCGAGTCATCGTAAAGCCTCGGTCAACTACCCTTCGGGTAAAGCCTTGGACAACTCTGGCTCCTCGAGGTGGAGAGCCTACAGGAATCTCCACCACACACACAACACAAGAACACGACCACATATCATGTTTCACACAACACACACAACCCCTCCTCGACTCGGAGATAACCCACGCCAAAGTACTAAGTCAAGAGGTCCCATATCCCTCTCGCGTGGTTGCTACACAAAAATGCTTGGAGAGTGTGACACAAGATGTTCGGTCCTTGTTGACTTAGAGCAAGACAACCACAAACCCAATAACCCACCATCAGACCACTTGCCCAAGTCCGTCAGTTTTCCATTTTCAGATTTTGACTTTACAAAATAACAAAGCACAAGTCTGGTCGTAATGACATAGTACTTAAATTTGTGATCAAGATCATCGACTAAAATCGATGATCACCCGATCTACGAAACTAAGCATTTCTAAGCAATTTCAAATCGAAAGCTACTAAGTGACGAGTCCATCCATCGAAGTCCGACCACAACCAATAACCTAAGCTCATGGTAGTAGAGGATAAACAAGTCCTCTGATTATGCAACTATAGGATACTAACCATAATTTAACAACAAAATAGCAATGCATACATACGAGTTGGAAATCAATATATTAGACTTGAAAAATAATAGGATCAACATGATCAAGCGCTTTTTGTTCTTTGCAGATCAAGATGTAGTGGGGATCACTTATGTTGTCAATGTGCTCTTGGATCCTAACGAAAATCGGAAAGCAGATAAAGCGAATAAAGCATAAAGACTCAACGACAAACTTTCTCCAAAAATTCGAAAGGTTCACGATGCTGAGGCATAATCTATAAAGAATTTGGCAACAAGAACCAATTGATTTGGATTCTTAATGCCAAAGATACGACGAAAGGAGGTCTTACGACCGGTAGTGGTCGTAAAAAAACCTCGACTATGGCGTGAGTCGTAGCAAACCTTACGACTAAGTTCAAGTCGTGGAAGAACTTACGACGAGTTAAGGGTGCGTAGAAGAACTTCGACTAGGTACAAGTCGTAATGGAACTTCTGTTGGGTACTAGTCGGTAGAAGGACTCATGCCCACAGCGCGATCGTAGTAAGACCTACGACCATTTATCGTCGTAGTAGAGCTTACGACTAAGCTAGAATGGCGGTGAAAATCCGACCACGAGTAGCGCCTCCCTTGCGCTTTGCCGGCTCGGCGGCGTTCTCCGACTCTGTGGCGCCAACCAAGAGCGAGGATGGCGTCCCAAAAGTTGAATGGTCCTACCGGTGGTCAATCTTGGTCGGAGTATGGGCTGCGGCAGTGAGTGCGACCACGGAATGCGGCCAGTAGGTATGGCTCGGGAGGACTCCCGAGCGAAAAATACTAGAAAGAAAAGCGAACACACCTAAGCTCCTCTGAGGTCAATGTGACTCACAGGTGAAGAGCGACCCGAAACCCACGGGTAACTCAGGCGACAAGCGGCCGAGCGGCGGCGGTAAGGTTCTCGCTAGGCCCACGGCGACACAGGCCGAGAGAACCAAGCTGCGTGAGTTAAGCTCCAAAGAGTAAAGGGGGCGGAGGGGCAGGACTCGAAGAAGACCCCATTGCTGCCGCCTCACAAAGCTCCTCACTCAACAATGGCGGTCAAAGAGTTGCGAGGCTGCGGCTCAAGCAAGGCTGGTGAGTGCTAGGCTGGAGTTCGAAAGTGCTAAAGGAAGCCAAGGGTGAAGCAAAGGAGTTTAAATAGGCGATGGCGGTGAGCAGCGGCGGGTTTTCGGTCGGGTCAACAACGCCATGGGAGCACTTGAGGCGATGGGGCGGTTGAGTCATGGCCCTCGAGGATGGCGCGACGAGGCATTTAATGCGCTCGAGCTAGCCGTTTAAAGGTGGACATAGAGTGGGTGCTGCGCCCTTTGCTTTTCTCCTCTGCGCCGCCATGGCGAGCTCAGCTTGCAGACGGAGGAAGAAGGCGACTCGTTGGTCGTCGGATTGAAATCGAGCAGTGAAATTTGGATCGCGCGGATCGAAGCGATCCCATCGTTCGGCGGTCGAAGACCATTCGATGCGATCAACGGCTCGGTCGGATCGGGTGGATTAAAGCGACTCCATCGTTGGTGGTGAAGACCGTTCGATGCCAATCCAGCGGCTCACGACCTAGCGCGACGGCGAGTTGACTGCGACTAGTGGTGGACCGAGTCAAGTGGCTCGAGCAGTCGATTGAACCTACGGAATAGTGCAAACCGGTTAGGGTTTGAATTTTGGAATAAGCGATTTGAGGAATTATTTAAAGTAGCAAGCAAGCTCCAAAACTTACGAAATTTTAGCGGAGATTCTTGTGTGAGAGGACCTCCACAAAACTTTGAGATTTTTTGAGCACGAATTTTCTCCGGCAATTCGGAAGAGAAGAAATAGGGTTTGACCAAGCTTTGACTCACCTCCAACAATTATCAAATAATTTCTAAAAATCATGAGATAATTGGAGGTGTTGCCAAGCCTCCCTAGAACTCGGGAGAAATATCTCAAGGGTTTGGCACAAGCTCCATGTCAAGGAGGTTTTGGATTAGAGTCAAATGAGGATTAGAATTTGATTTTCCATAATTCTCTTCAAAAGAATTACAAAAGCGATCAAGGTCTTCAAGATGCAAGAAAAGTTTTAATTTCTCTGATTCTCTTACATTTGAAACACAAATCTATTTTTGGGATGTTACGGAGGCGACATCATCGAAGGTTATGCAATAGAAGAGGTCATTGGTCTGCGTCGACTACATGGCTCGGTGGATCCGATTGGTGTGCCTATATCTCGTCATGAGGAGACTAGAAGGTATCGGGACCATCGGAAGAAATCAATCACTCCCGATCTGGATCGTGCGCTCAAGCCCATTTCACGGTCTTGCAACACATGACCCAAGTGTCCCCGTACATCGAGGAGCACAAAGACATGATGCATGCGAGAATCGGACCGGTCGGAGGTTTGGATCACGAGAAACACTGCCGTCGGTTCAGCAGTGGTTAAAGCTGCGAATCAGGGAGGTCATCAAGTGATGATCTGTTGCTATGGTTGGCAAGAGGCCACAATTTACAATTGTCACATAGCAGAGATACGATATAAATGGGTACACATTTTATCACGGTAGCTTCGAGGATAGGAAGAGCCTGATCGAGCAGCGGTGTCGCATAGATGCATTCGATGCCGATGGTTGAGAAGCTCGTACTATGGGCAAATAGAGGAGATCTGGGAGCTCGACTCGTGCTTTTCAAGATCCCCTATTTGGTGCCGTTGGGTTCATCTCCACAGTGAAGGTTGACAAATGCGGCGTCACTACCGTGGACCTCGAGCGTGTCGAATACAAAGGCGAACCATTCGTCTTGGCTAACCAAGTTGTTCAAGTCTTCTATGTAACAGACAGGCAAATAAGAGCGTCACGTAGTTCTTCATGGAAAAGGAGGATTGTCAGAGTTGAGAATGTAGTGGGCGAGGAAGAATACAATCAATTTGTGAGTTGCCACCTTTCGGAGGCGGCATCGGGCTCGAGGAAGAACCCGATGAGGAAGCTAGCTATATGCGCGTCGATCATCATGAAGGGCTGTATTTTAATTAAATTTACTCCATTGTAATTAATTAATTTATTCCATTGTCATGTGTTAATGTGTTATGGACTTGTGATCTTTAATATTGATGTCAATGTGGATGTTCATGGTAATATTGAGTTGAATTAGATATGAACTTTTGAACTCAAACTTGTCATCATACTGCTTATCCAACAGTTCATACATCTTTGTTGTGGGACCATTCCTCTCAGCAGGACCCTCCATGACTCCACCTCACATTTCGCCTCGGAAGGCCACCTCATTGGTTCCGTGGAAGGCGCAGAAGGAACAAGACAAGCGTGCTACGTATCGGTTCCGAGTCGTCTCGCGGGAAAACGCAGCCTGTCGTTAAGGCCAAATCGAAATCGGCGAACATTAAGTCGCCTCCCAAGTCCCAGAAGTCCGGGAAGTACTCCATCGGAAAACCGTTGTGCCCTAACGCACAATTAGCCCGCGCTAGATTTGCTTGTCAGTCTTTGCATGCACAGTACTGCGGAAGGCCGGAAAGAGCAGGTGCGATCTTGGAATCACCGTCGCATACAAGGATGAGCATTTCTTCAGCAGGCGGGCAACCGTCGTGAGCTTCAGCGACTTATTCAACCTATTCAACCTAGAAGCCCTCGGCGCGCCGGCTTCTACGATGTTGGACAACGTAAGTGTGTACAATCAAGTTCTACATTCACGTAATCTGGATAAATATCGTAACTCATTGCTTATGTATAGATACATGATGAAAAATGCAGGGAAGGCGAGAACAAGTGGGTTTCCTCGACCCACACGTGGTATCTATGCAAACCATCCATGAGACCGACCTTAAATCGAGAACTACATAGCAATGACATTGCTTCTTGGACCATAAGAACTACATCTTGGTGCCCTACAACCAAGGGTAAGTGCTTCACTATTTGCTATACAAATTTCATTTGTACTTAGGTTTAATGACTATAGCGACATACATGAGTAGGTACCCTTTGGATTCTTTTAGTCATTATACCGGGAGGAACTATGTGATATATCTTGATTCACTACTCAAAACAATCACGACTTGACGTGCGCAAGGAATACTCGACAAGTATGCTCATTTCCTCCATACATATCTCTATTGTAGTCTTCCTTCGTTTGAAATGCGAGGATAACTTTCTTCAATCATGTAGTTCGTTCATCTCCTATGTTAGCCAACAAGGAAAATACAATGGATCCAGTCCAACTAACACGAGGATGAAATTTCGATGCAGCTACAACACAATAATCATATATCATACTTCATAATAATGTCTTCAAGCGATTATATGTATATATGTAATTCTATTTTTGCGATGCGCTTGACAAAAAATGATGAGCTATGTGCATTCTCGTTTGCCATCATATGGAGAAAATCATGAGTGCTAAGATGAAGAACCAGGGTTTGTCAATCTCGAAATAATTATTTTCTAATTGTAAATTTAAATATATCGCTTACCATTTTCTTGACCTAGCGGCGAGGGCTTGATAATAGATTTAGATGAACTCGTTGCGCCGCGATATCGCGGGCGTTCGAGGAAGCTATGCGCCTTTATCATGTCGAAATAGTTAACAAAGGAGAGTTTCACGCCATCGCCGACCCGTTTCACGCAAATAATTGACTCAGCTGTAATCCAATTGTAACTATAGCGATAATACTTCAACAAATTCGATCTTTTGTAATTTATTTTGAGTAATGATCACTTTGAGTTGTCAACAATTGATTATCATGATGTATCATTTTTGTACATGCTTGTTTTAGAGGGCATGGCTAGCAATTCTGAGGCTAGCCAAAAAAGCAAAAATGTAGTTTGGATGACTCAATACCACAGACGGTTTTTGTTGAAACCGTGCATGATATTCTAGTATCCTGAGGCGGTTCTTAAACATACCATACGTGATATCTACTTATCACGAGCGGTTTTTAATTAAAACCGTGCGTGGTATTACTATCACCATGTTTTTAATTAAAACCGTGCGTGATACTATCCTTCCGAGCGGTTTTAACCAAAACCGTGCGTGATACTATCATTCACAGAGCGGTTTGAACAAAAAACCGTGCGTGATACAATCCTTCACGAGCGGTTTTGAACAAATGCGTGATAACTCTTGTTATCACGAGACGAACAAATATAGGCGGTTTGAAGCAAATGCTGTGATGGCGTTCGAGCAAATGCAGTGATGGCGTGTTAAGTAGTAGTGCATGCATTATCATCTCGATCATGCATTCTTTTTCAATATTTTGTCCTCTGTCAGTTTTGGTGTTTATTGGATTCTTATGATTTTAGATTATGGTTCTTACGAAGTTGTTGAATCAGTTATTGAACAACCAGAACCTAAACAAGAGATCTATTATTACCAAGGCAAGCATCCTCTGTAACATCCCAAATATGGATTTGTGTTTCAAATGTAAGAAAATAAAAAGAAATTAAAACTTTTCTTGCATCTTGAAGCCTTAGTCATTTTTGTAATTCTTTTAAAAAGAATTATGAAAAATCAAATTTAAATCCTCCTTTGACTCTAATCAAAAACCTTTGTGGCAAGGTCTTGTGCAAACCCTTGGAAATCTTTTCTCTGAGTTCTAGGGAGGCTTGGCAACACCTCTGAATATGTCATGATTTATAGAAATTATTTGATAATTTTTGGAGGCAAGTCAAAATTGGTCAAACCCTATTTCCCCTTATCTGGAATTTCTGGAGAAAATTTCATTGTATGAAAATCCCTGAATATTTTATGAGAGGTTCCTCCTGCTGTCAACAATCTCAGTTAAAATTTCATAATTTTGGAGCTTGTTTGCTATCTCAAATAATTCCTCAAAAATCAGATGTTTAAAATTAAAAACCTAAGCTGGTTTGCCTTTGTTCATCGGGTTGGACGGACTCGGGCTCGAGCCCTTGGACTTAGTCGATCAACTAATCACTGCCGCGCGATCGATCGAGGCGCGCCGTTGTGAGCCGTTAGATCAGCATCGAGCGGTCCTTGATCAGCGAGCGATGGAATCGTTTTAATCCACCGATCTAACTTAGCGTTCGATTTCAATCAAGCGATCGACACGTCGTCTCCTTCCTCCGTCGCGCGCGTGAGCTCGGCCTTGGCGTCGCGAAGGAGAAAAGCGCGGCGTCGATCCACTCCTCGATCGCCTTTAGCGACTATCTCTGCGCATTAAATGCACATCGTGCTCCTCCTCGGCGTCCACTCTCCAAGCTGCTCCGTCGCTCTCTCGCTCAAATGGCGAGTTGACCCAAGCGGGATATCGCCGTTGCTCTCGGCCATCCTCGGCTATTTAAGCTCCATTGTTTCTCCTTAGCTTCCTTTAGCACCTCCATAACTCTAGCTAGCACTCACAAGTCATTTGGGCTGCGGATCCTCAGTAATCCTTGGCCGCCATTGTCGGTTTGGAGCTTGATGGAGTCGGTGTAGCGGGGTTTTCTTCTTGGTCTTTGCTCCCCTGCTCCCCCTTTACTCTCTGAAGCTTAACCCTCACTCAATTCGGTTCAATTTGCTCGAGTCGAACGAATTGGATTCCCAATTTGGTAGAAATCGGCATTCTTCTTCGCTCGGGCGGCTTGGCTCTCCTCGGTGCATTCTTTGCTCGAGGTAACCCCTCTTTAGTCCCTAGTGGCGCTTTGCTCCCTTGAACGCGGTGGCGTATTTGCCATTTCGTTTTGTCATTTGGACCGCCGGTTCTCTCGGAGCTTGCCGGCGTTACGGACCACATGACCAAATCCATTGGTACCATCAGTGCGCAATGATGTTTGGGACCCATTTTGAGCACTTGCTCGCCGCCGCGGGCCGGAGCGGCGGCGGCCGTTCTTCCGTCGTTTTGGGGCCAGCAGCGAGGCGGTTTGAACTTGAGTCGATGCGGACCGTCGATCCTAAGATCTCGGCCCACATTCAGCGGAGGTTTGAATTAAATCCGCGCGTCTCGATCAGTGACCCGTTGGATCCAAGATCAGCGGTCGATTGAGTTAAGCGCGGATCGTTGGATCCCGAATCCACGGCTCGCGGCGTGGGGCGTTCGGACGCCCGCGCGCTTCGGATCCACGTGAACCGTTGGATCGGATCCAGCGATTGGCGTTTAGGGTTTGGACGCGGCGCGTGCGCCGGCCACGAGGACTCGGACCGTTGGATCCAAGATCAACGCTCCTCGTTCGTCCACGTCATTTCAAATTTCTGATTTTCCCGAAAGGATTTATTTATCAACTGAAAAATGTGATAACTTTTAAAATGCATAAGTAATTCATTTTAAATCCTTTTCGGGAGATTCAAATTTTGTGGGTTATGTTTTCAACTGAACTTTAATCTAAAAATGTTTCCAACCCCAGTATAGCTCCAGAAAATTTTGCTAATGAATAGTATCATTTTTTATTTATAAAAGCTGAGCAAAATTGATTTGGTCATATATTTGGCATTAAGAATCAAAATCAATTGGTTCTTGTTGCTAAATTCTTTATAAATCATGCTCTTGCTACTGTAAAATTTTTAGAATTTTTGGAGAGAGTTTACTATTGGGTCTTTGCGTTTTACTCGTTCTTATCGGTTGTTTCTCGCTTTCTCGTTATGATCCGAAGAGCACGTTGACAATATAATTGATCCTCAGCAACATCTCGACCCACAGCAAACAGGCAAGTAGTTTGATCATGTTAATCCTATTATTTTTCAAGTCTAATATATTGATTTCAACTTGTATGTATGCATTGCTATTTTGTTGTTAAATTATGGTTAGTATCCTATAGTTGTATAATCTGTAGGAATTGGTTATCCTCTACTACCATGAGCCTAGGTTATTTGCTATGATTTGAGTTCGATGGATGAGCTCTTGTCATTTAGTAGAATACGAATTGATTGCTTAGAAATGCTTAGTTTCGGTAGCAATGGGCGATCATCGATTTTAGTCGATGATCTTGATCACACATTTATTTATTATTCCATTATGTCCAGCACTTGTGCTTTGTTACTTTGTAAAGTCAAAAACTGAAAATAAAATTACTTTAGACTTGGGCACAATGGTATGTTGGTGTGATCTGTTGGTGTGAATGGAATGGTGCCTAGGTCATCAGGGCCAGAGTTACTTGTGTCACTAAGCCAGCGCTTATGCGTGCTAACCACTGCGAGAGGATATTGTAGGGCCGGAAGGCGTGAGGGGGGGTGAATAGGCGCTTTCGGCTTTCGCCTAAATCAAATTCAACACGAACTTTACTCCTTTAGCTATGAAAGCTAAGAAGATCGATAAGCACCACGGACGCCTTGTCTTTGGTCGATAACCCCGACAACCACGACACAAAAGTGGAGACTTAAACTCAAAGGGTTGATCAGGCCTTTGGCGGTCGGACCGGCTACCACGAGTGATCGGACCGGCGTTCAACCAGCGATCGGCCAACAACTAAGCGGCGGTCGGACCGGTGGGCAACCAGATTCGACCCGCGAGCAGTGATGCGAATATCTGGCGGTCGGACGCCCGTTGAAACACAGTCGGACCGGTTCGATCGATCTTGAAAAATCACCCCAAATCCAAAACGAAATTTGATCCAACTTTTGATTCAACCAATGAAACTTGACCAAATTTGAGCACACCTCCCTAATGATATTGGAGACCTATTTCTAGCGGCGATCCTTGGATCCACTTGTGAATCGATCTCTCAAGGATTTAACAAAGAAGTGCACAAACCCTAGAAATATGAAAAACTTTGATTCAAGACTTGCTTGTGGGGGTTGATGGTCTAGGTGATTCTAGGAGTACTCCCACACATCAAAGCAAGACACAAAGGGTCAAAAGACCAAGTTTAAACACTTGAATCAAGGAAGCACCAAATTCATCCAAATGAGAGAAGAACACAAAGAGGAGACAAATGATCTCTCAAGCAAGCATCACAAGATTGATTGATCTCACAAGATGCTTACAAAGCCACTCCAACAAGGAGGACAAGAGCTCACCAAGGAGCAATCACAATCTCTCCCTCTCTTCCTCTCCAAACCCTAACCCTAGAAAAGAAAGGGGCAAACCAAATGGAAGCTTCCAGAGAGTTTTACATCTCCCCCCTTCTATTTATAGGAGAGGACTAGGGTTTCTCTTTTGGGACCCACTCACACATGGGACCCACACACAGCATCTGTTGAAGCAATCGCCTGCTTCACCACGTGTAGGTTGATCAGCGGTTCTCATCGCGTCGCCAAGCCTCTCTTGTCAGAATCCCATGGAACCTCCCGAGACTTGCACGATATCCGCACTGATCCAACCAGTACGCCGAACCACCGTTCGACCCATCTTGCCCATCTGCACCATGCTTGAGTCACGACCTCACCGGTATCCACGATCGTTACGGACCTCGGCTCTCCAGCGTAGTCGATCCACTCACCGTTAGCGTCGTTGACACGCAAACCACACACGACAATAGACAAACAAACCGTTTAGGAACAAGTTCTTCACAACTTGACCCGTTAGTTCCATGATGCAATATACATCAATAAAGCATTGATAACCAAATATAAACCACAATGAAACCACATCAATGCTAACTTGGCTCACCTCCAAGCCATTCTTGCGATCGAGCGCCCCACAAGGCGGTCGGGCCGATTCGAGCGATCGGACCGCTCCCTAGCAGCGGTCGGACCGGTCAAACAACCAAAATTCGGCTTGAAAATCCGAAACCTTACGGAATTTTCAACTCAAAGAAACTTTGGTAGGAGCTCAAAAATGATGAAACCACATCCGGAGACTCCCTCACTTGCCTACACAACCTATTTTGGATTAGCTCCAAAATCCAATTTTAGGTCGAGGCCGGTCGACCGGCCACCTTCTTAGGTCCGTAGTCCCACAGCGATCGGCCGCCCCCTAGCCGGTCGGACGCCACGTGTGCAGCGGCGTAAACAAACCGAAAATCGAGATTTTGCAAACCCACAAAGCCATTGCCAATTGACTCATCATCACGAGATCGTGCACATATCCTCACGATATCCACAATCTCCCCCTTGATGAACACATTGGCAATTTCCCGAAAAATATGGTTTTCAAATTGAAAAGTAAAAATCGCCGTTTTAGCATAAAGGCACAACTTGGTCCATAAGCAAGAAAAAGCAGGAGGCAACCAAGGCGGCTTCGAATAGTATAGGCAAGTGGGATAAGGCAATGAGCACAAAATGATTCAAATTCGGAAGATGGTCAAAAATCTCACTAAGGTCCATATGAAAGACAATATGTTCTATTTGACCTTTGATCATTGTGAGTCTTCTTGAATTGCAATTCAAATCGAGAAAAGGCAATAAAACCGAGACTCAACTCACTATGATCACAAATTTTCAAAAGGTTCACAAATTTTTTTTTGTGTGTGTGTTCTTTTATGTATGAAACCTACATAAACCAAAAGCTCCAAAGCGACATTTTCTTCAATCCTTCTCCCCTTTGACAATGAATTCATCAAGATGCATGGGACAAAGCGAGCATGAAGAAATGATTTTATTTTGAAATTTAACAAAAGGAGCCATGACCATTATCTATGTAGACAGTACAAGACATATACCAAGCCATAAAAAGAGTAGAAGCTATATTCAATCATGGCAAAACATGTCTGCAAAGCTACAACCAAAATAGCGACAATAAAGATTAACAATTCAAATCATGAAAGGTTGCTCAATGTCAAAGTTTCACTAAAAGCAACCAATAATGAGTCAAGCCATGTCTATAAGTAAAAGAGACTCAAAACAAGAGCTGAGGCATTTTGAGCATCAAGAGTATTCTTTTGAAGCAAAACTCAAGCACTTAGCATTTTGAGCATTTTCCTAAAGGATTTTTCTTGTGCTAGATCTCAAGCCTTGCCACGACCATCTCAAGCGATAAGCTTAAAAGAGTGGTCTAGGTCATCAAAACTCCCACGAGTTCATGCCTAGTGCAATGGCAAGCCGTCTCATGAGAAAGGATTGGTGAGATCGGTTTTTACATACGAGAAAATCTCATTTTCATTTGCTTGACTTAAGAAGATAAAAGCTCATTTTCATCTCAAAATAAGTTCAAGACTCAATTCAACCTATTTGACATGGCAAAAATCATAAAAGGATCACTAGAGCAAAACTAGTCACAAGATCCAACAAGACATGATTGATTCAATTTGCTCACAGGATATAAAGCTAGCAAAGCAAAAATTGAGCTAAACAAGAAGAGCCATAAAAGAAGTCTAGCGGACTAACACTTGATATGACAAGGTATAGAGTATGAAATCAAGTCATACAAGGATAATAATCAAAACTCCACAATTTTATTATGCAATGCAAAACATTTGAAATGAAAATGCATTATGATACAATGAATGCAAAAGAGCAAATTCCCTCAAAAGATCCAAGCCTCGATCTTGGGATTTGAGATAAAAGATCTAGGTGTCGATCTTGAGATGGATGAGGCACAGGAATAGCAAAAGCGCGAGAAAAATGATTAGGCACAAAATCATAAGAATGCCCATGAGCACCACTGGACCTCTCCAAGCGATCTACCAAAGGCCGATACTCCCCTGTCTAGGTGCTACAGTGGTCTATCCTCACGATATCCAAGACCAAGCTGCTTGCTGGACCCACCAAAAGAGTCAACGAGTTCTCTAAAAACCTAGGCCTATAAATAGTACATTTGAATAAGTTTGCCAGGCTCTAGAGACTACAATTGAAGAAGAGACTCCTCTAATGGATCTCAAAGTGCTCATCCTCTCTTTCCTCTCAATTTTTGCTCTTGGAAGCAAAACTCAGCAGTGTGGCCATCTTTCTTGCGAAGGTGCAATTGTACTTGACCTTTTGAGGGTCCGTCTTGGTGAGGCAGAAGCACCTTTCTTGCTAGAAAGAGATTGAGCGAGAACCTCTGATTTAGAACAACCTTTGAAGACATAGGAGGTTCTTGCTCAACCAAACCACTTTTCACAATTCTAGCAATCTTTGGTGTGAGATTCTTGGAAAGCTCTAGGGACTTAAAGCCTAGGCCACTATTTTCACACTCACCTTGGATTGGTCTAGAATCAAGTTGAGCTTCTTTTTCCCACTAGAAAACCTCTCAAGAGTCATTTTGAGGTAATCGTTCTCTTTTGCCAAAACTCCACAATTGGAGCACTTTCTAGAATCGATTGCCTCAACATGTTTGCTCTTAAGAAGATCGACTTCCACTTTCAGAGCCTCACAAGACACACAATAGGACTCTCAATCCTATTCAAGCTGCTCCTTAAATTTGACTCTAAAAGCCTCTTGTATCTTACCAATAGCAGTTTCAATTTCAGCATGCAACATACAAGAGGAAGAATCAATAACTTTCTTGGAAGCAGTAAGAGACATAGTTCTTTCAATTTTAGCTTTCTCTTCAAGAGTCTTGTTTAAAGCTTCAATCTCAATTGTAAGCTTAGGGCAATTTTCACAAGAGGCAATTCTAGAATAAACAACCATTTCAGTCATCTCTTGCATTTTAATTCGATTATTCTTACAATGAGAACAAGTGTGACTAGCATCAAATTTTTCCAATTCTTTTAAAGAGCTATCCAGTTATAATTCTAGCAAGGCACAGTTTGAGCAAGTTAACGGAATAGCTGTAACATCCCAAAATTGGTTTGTGTTTCAAATGTAATAAAAATGAGGAGAACTTAAAACTTTTTCTCTGATCTTGATTTTTGTAATCAGTTCCATAATTGTTGTAAAGGAATTATGGGAAATCAAAAATCAAATTACCATTTGGACACCAACACAAATCTCCTTCATAAAAATCTTGTGCCCAACCCCTGAAAATAATTTTCTTTGAACCTAGGAGTGATGTTAACACCTCGAAATTATTTCATAATTTTCAGAAATTATTTGATAAATTTTGAGACAAGTCAAACATTAGTCAAACTCCTAAAATAGCCTTCTGGAATTTTTAGAAAAATGCGGTGCATAAATGTCTCTGAAAATTTTATACAAGGTTCCTCTGTTGCCCACAACCTCCATTTAAAATTTCATAATTTTTGGAGCTTGTTTGATATCTCAATTAATTATCCTTAGTCATTTCGACAAATAACTCAAAATCAGCTTTTACTATTCCTTGGACTCAAGTCACACTCGGGTCCAAGCCATTGATTCGATCGGATCAACTAAGCGCATGACCCAGCCACATCGGTAGCGTTCAATTTCGACCGTTAGATCTCAATCGTGCGGTCTGCGCTCGAGTGACGTTCGGACCGCCGATCCTCCCTCTGCTCGAGCCGTTCATCGAAGATCGGCGGCTACGAAAAGAGGCAGCGTTCGGACCGCCCGAGCGCCTCGCGCAGCGTGGACCATAGGATCCAAATCAACGGCCCGGGATCAAGTTAGCGTTCAAACCGTTCTAATCGCCGTGTTTCTTTTGAGCCGTCGATTGAAATCAACGGTGGCGGCTATCGTCTTCCTCGCTTCGCGCATCGGTGAAGTCAGCGATGGCGGTGAAAATTGCGGGCGTAGCGTCGGGTCACCTCGACTTTTGGCCAGCGACTCTCGGCATTTATTGCTCCCATCCCGCCTCGAAGTCGTCGTCCTCCTCGAGTTCACGTGCTCCCGTCGCCCTCGATCGACCTCAACACGAGTTCGGCCATTTTCTTCCGTTGCTTCTTCCTTGCCCTTGGCTATAAAACTCCTCGAGGCTTCCTTAGCATCCTTTGAACACCCTTGAGCTCGGAACCACTTTGTTAGTGCATTGCTCGAGCTCCATTTCAAAAATTGCTCTCGGCGCCATTGTTGAAGCTCAACCTCTTGGTGAAAGTGGTGCTCGGGCCTTCTCTTTCTAAACCCTTGCTTCCTCGATTACTTACCATCTCTAAAGTATTAACCCTCACTCAATTTGAGTTTTTCCCGCGAGGCGACTTAATTTGAATTTCCCCCTTTAGTAGAAAGCCCTATTTTTCTTCATCAGAGCGGCTCAGTCCCTCTGTGCTTTCTCGTGCTCGGGTAACCTCTTTAGTCCCTAGTTGCTTGGCACCCTTCAGTTGGACCCGTGAGCTCATTTGCTATTTTCGTTTTTGACCGTTTGGTCATCTCATCATCTACGGCTTCTT